>VZRJ01005461.1:850872-887707 GCA_013397565.1 Ptilonorhynchus violaceus
GGCGGGGCGGCTGCGCCCGCTCGGGGCTTCACGGGACTGCTGTTATCCTCCCGTGACCCCGCAGCTGACAGGTGCCTCTGGAGCCCACTGTACTGTGGGACTCGGCCGGCCATCGCCCCGTGCCCTTTAGGCTGTTGTATCTAGGAGCTGGTCTCGTTGGCGTGGATTGCAGTTTCCTAGAGGAGTGAACTCGTCGTAGCAGGTGTTGATATGGAAGGTGTAACCCGCCTGTGGAGGAAGAGTTGGCGAACAGGCTCGACTGGTCAGTGTTCCTGTTCACCGCCACCAGTGGCTCCCGTGTTGTCCGGCAGATTTAGGAGTGGGCGAGCAAGGGCCTTGGGTCCAAAGAAGATTAGGAGTGGCTGTGCTGAGGAGAAATAAGTTCTAGTGTGAACTGACAGCTACAGTTGCTGGACAAGCACGTAATACTGTGTATTCAACATGCACTGTTGTCTCGTGCTCTGCTGAAGTAGCTCAGTTTGTTTTCAGGTCTAGGAGTGGTTCCCTTTGATTTGTTAATGTTTCCAGAAAATCTTTAGAAGAGTGCTCTGTTCGAGGCTGATAAAGTTTTTTCGAATTGCTTTAGTGTTGCTTTTTATCTAATAGCAGGAAAAAAGTATGGCACGTACTGTGACAGTAGGTAAGAGATTTTTAACGAGAATACCTGGTGTAGAGAAGGAAAAGGTGCAAAAGCAAAGTACTTAAATTTTATGGTTTTGCTAGTGATAACTTTGGTTTTTTTGAAGTCTTTTAGGCTTTAGTCTAAAAGTCTTAGTCTTTAGTCTTAGCAGACTTTAGAGTGCTGCTGAAGTATCAGATGACTTTCACTTGCTCTGACTGCTCGCGTGTATCATATACCTGGAGAACGTGGACATGGGGTTATGCCTGGCAGCAGGTGGCTTTTGGTCCTAGTGTAGTGCTGTGTAGAAGTTAAAAGGCCTTTCCAAGAAGCAGCATTTGAAGTAATGTTTCTTCACGAGTTTGTATTCTGTCTCTTTTTAATTGCTGTTGTATTGGAAAGAAAGCACTAGAGGGGAAGGTAGCTGTAAAAAAGCCCGTGGGAGGAGGACAGCTTAGGAGGGTTGCTGTTACTTGCTATTCTTACAGCAGGAGAAGTGAGTAGAATGTACTACCAAGTGGCATGCTATCCAACCTCTTCCTGGATGAGGTACTGTGAATGTTGACAGAGTGAAAGGAGAGAGTGGGGGATGATTCTGAATGTTTTTATTCCCTTTCCATAGAATGAGGAGAGTATATTGGGTTATTTTGGGAAGCTGATGGTTTCAGTAGTTACAGCGGTGTAAGATGCCATAATGGTGGGTGCCTTGTGATAGTCACTGAGCACTGTGTAAGAGTGACTGCCTAAACTGCCTAGAAATTCCACTTAATTATTTCGGGACTTGACTCTCTTCTGTCTGCTGCAGACATAGTGAGAAGTAGGATAGGCAATCTAATGTAAATTTGCTGTTACTTGGTTATTATTTTTAATACTGGTTTTAATAATTTTTGTAATTAATGATGGGTAGTGAATTGCAAGGTGAAGGTACTGGAGAGCATAAGTAGTTCTGGATAAATTTCCTTTAGAGCTACCATTCTCCACTTCCACATTGCATAGCTAGGAGTGAATGTGATTAGAAATGAACTCTTAAAACACCTTGAAAGGCTTCATAAATGACCCTCTTCTGGGAAGCTGGTACTCTCAGGTTATTAGTTCTCCATTGTAAACAGTATTTTAGTAGCTGTATGAGACTGGAGGCAATTCAACAATAAATTCAGGACAATGCCATGTATGACTTATTGCTGGCAAGCAACTGGATAAAAGATGTCTGTGCGAGAGAACCTCTGGAAGTTATTAATTAGCTTAACTAGAGCTAAAATAATCTATTTGCTCTTAATATCCTGTAAGTAGGCATCTTGATAATGAAAGGCCTTTCAACGAAGCTGAGATGCATAGCTGCTTTCTGAAAGGTGGATTTGGTGACTTAACTCCATCCAGCACCAGTTACCAAGTTTCTAGAACGGGTCCCTGTTTCCTTGGAAATAGGTTAGGCTGTTTTTTACCTACATATGTCGTTCTTTGTGCTGCTGACTCCTGTTGTATCTCTGGTTCCAGGATAATTTTGTGTTATCTCATCCTAAAAAAACACCAGCCCAAAACAAACAGACAAAATAATCCCACCCTAATCCCATAATCACTCCAGATTCCAGCTAATTGTCTTTCAACCTGTACCTCAACTTCCAGCACTTTTCTCTCTTGTCAGAGCCCAAGCACTCAGGTGCTCTTTGTGCGTCACTTCCTCCACCCTCTGGGTACACCGGAGTTTCCCGAGGAAATGTCTCCTGCTTTCCTAGCGCAGCGTCTTCCTATTTTACTTAGTCTGGCTGGGTTTGATGGAAAAGGCCTGTGGCACAACCCTCTGGCATGACTCTGCTTTCCAGACAAGGGATGGTGAAAAGTGAAAGCGTCTTCTCCCTGCTCTCACGGAGCAGGCCCTAGTGCAGTAGCCGTGCTTTGACTTTCTTCAGTGGCTCAGAATGATGTGAGACTCTGGCTGCTGAAGAGGAAGAGTACCTGGGGGAATCATGTATATTGGAATGTTTGAGATGATTTTGGGTGGAGAAACTAATTATTTTTCATCACTTTTCTGAAAGGTGCTTGCATTTTTTTTGAATGCTTGGCTGCTGCATAGCCTAGAAGACTGTGATTTGATATCAATGTTTCTTTTAGATATTTAGCATTCCTAGACTTTCTTTGGATAAATTGTATGGCTCTTGTTCTTTTCTTTTAACAAGATTGGCATTTATTTTAATTTTAGGAAGATTTTGATCATAATGTTTCCACTTTCTCTATAAACTAATCAAACCAATGGTGAACAGATGCTGCCTTCCTTACTGTAGTAAAAATGTAGTGTTGACCACAATAGAAGCCTGTACCATTGGCTCTATCTCTCTCACACTGCATTCATTTCCTTTGTCAATGTTGTACAATTTTCTATTAAAAAAGTTGAGTAAAGTGAATTGCTTCAAAACCTTAGTTGACGAAGCCAGAAATGGGAGGAGGGGATGAGGAAGGAAAGTAGAACTGGAGAGGAAAAAAGAGTGGAGGGAATGGGCTGTGCCAGACAAGAGGTGCTGTGAATCAGAGTTCTTGGACAAGCAATAGCAAGACTTAAAAAAAAAAACCAGAGAATAGAAAGCAAGTACATACACAGTAGATGACACACTGAAACTCCAAATACTGCTGAAGTCCTTGTTATTGAGCTGCTGATCTAAAGAGCGCTAAGCCGTAGTGCTCATAATGAAACCATTAAATAAGCTACAGAGAAACTTCTGTGTTCCATGGCTTTGTCTATTCCTGGTGGTGTTCCAATGCAGATGAAAACAAAATGACACATACATGATGCAAACTCAATGAAGGGATCATCTCTGTCACCGGGAATGACAAAGAGTTTCTCAAACTGGGACACTTCAGAAATGTGCAAAGTCAACAGTGTCTGCGAGGAACAGCACTTAGCAGGTGTTCTGTCTGGTGCTGGACTGAAATGGTGAGGTGATAACTTTAATATTTGCAAGTATTTAATATCTTTCTTGACTGTGCTGAGCCACGAGATGATCCTTTTTTTTCTTGTTGGCAAGATGAACATGGACTGCAGAATGTAGAGTCTCTAGTAGAAAGAAGGCAGAGATTCACATGCAAAAATAGACATATGTTATTCTTCTGGAGCATATAATAGAGCTTTGGCACTTTTAACTATTGTCATCTTAACTACTTGAATTTTTTTTTTTAAGTTACAAAAATGTAATGCTGATTGCAGAATTAGATATGGATCCTATTTATATATTGAGTGGTGTTTATCTGTTAAAATGCATATTCATTCTGTGTACTTTTAGGGTATAAATTGGAAGGGCCTGCAGACACTCTGAAGACACTGAAAAGTTGCAGGCCTTTATTTGGAATACACGTTATGAACCCTTTCTGGAGCATGTCTACAGGTTCTGTGCGCAAGGTACGTAATGAATGGATGCCATAAAGTCTTGTCATGCTTGGGAGGGGTGGTAGCAGTTCTGGAAAAAAACATCAGGTGATCTGCAAATAATGTTGGAGTGTGTGTTTATCCCGAGGGTTGTGATCACCTTCAGTAAAAGTGTAAACTAGCTTTCAGCTGGGTTAACTGGAATGTGCCTGTGGATAGAGTCTACTCCAGATTTCATTGACTTTTCTTATCTGAAGCATCTTTAAATAGGAAATGTGAAACAAATTTGTTTAAGTGTTTGAAACACTTTTTTCTTAGGACATTTTGGCGTTTTATGTAGCGCTTAGGCAGGTATTGCACGCACAGTGAGATTTGACAAAGCTATGCCTCTGTGGTGCTATTGCTACTTTAGCTTGTAGCAGTAATAAAAGCATGACAGTTCTAAAGTTAATCACTTCCCAGGTTTTCAGGACTAGGGTAAATTACATAATTTTGTTGATGATTGTGACATAGGTATTGTTACTATTCCAAGTCTGGGGCACTTCAAAACACTACGGTTTAAATCCTGCCTTCAGTCACGTGTAGCCTAAGCACGAGTCTGTAGCCTGCAGGTTGGTCTTGGCAATCTTTAGAATGGTTTTGGGGTCTGTGTGTAGTACAGTGTTTGCTGGCAGTGTTTTTTTTTTCCTTCTAAGAAAAGACAGCAAAGGCATAAAAAGGTTCCTATAGTAAAACTAAACTTGATACCTTGATACCACTGCCAAGTAGTGATTCTTTCACAGTGGGAGTGAGCTATAGGATGAGTTCCAAGTGGAATGTTGATGTCTTAAGCACAGGCGAAAAGTGAAATACATGAAACTTTCTTTTTTCATGTCAGTTGTACTACACTACTTTTAAAGAGTCTTTGAAGTCTAGAGTGTAAGGATGCTTGTCAGTAAAATGATTTATCTTGATGCACTGTGTGCTAGAAATAGATTGACTTGTAAGCTGTATACTGTCTGGTTTCAGGTTCTAAATTAATGTAAGCCTCCTTAAGCATTTGTCCTAATCTGCAGATTTCCTATCCAGCATTGAATACTTTTGTGCTTGTAGTGGATTTAATTGAATAAAAGTCTATTTAAAAACAAAATGCAAAGGGACACCCCCTGTGTGCCCCCCCCAAGCAACAGAACAGCAAAACCCAAGATACATTTCATTGGCCTAACTTGTAATTAGCTTAGTTGGGTTTAAACCTGTGTTAAAATATGTTCATATGTTAAATGTTTATGAAATATGGCCTGTGATCTCATGGTTCTCCTTTGATTTAACAGAGATCTGACACTGAAGAGAAAACCTTGAGTGGAGAGCTGCGAACCAGTCCTCTGCGAGCCTCTACAAAGAAACAGTTGCCTTCTATTCCAAAGAATGCTGTGCCAATAACCAAGCCTGCTTCACCTGCCACATCCTCCCAGTCCACAAATGGAACACATGCCTCTTACGGGCCTTTTTATTTGGAGTATTCGCTTCTTGCAGAATTGTAGGTTTTTGCTTTTTTTAATCTTTTTTAGGTCACCTGGCTTATGCTTCAGTGGGGAAAAAACCCTGCAGGGGCCTAAATTTTGCATGGCATCTCTGCCATAGGCCTTGAAAGCAGTGAAACATTGTCTGCAAAGATTTTTTTCTGGAGTGGCAGTCTCAATCTCTTGAGGCAGAAAGGGAAAAGAAAGTGAGATGAGATTTTAAGGGCTGTTTTTAGATGTCATTCTCTGAATTATTACATTTCTCAATCTTGAAGTAAACGTATAGTGAGTTTAGGTATCCTGACCAGTTATCGTAATGGCTTTTTGGTCAGAAATACCAAATGTTTGAAACAAGTATTAAAATAGAAGGAAGCAGATGTCGAGTGGGAAGATGGTTATGAATATATGGTGCTATCTAATGGAGTTAGGATATGGGAGCTTCCTTCAGTTGTCACATGGAACACTTGAATGCTGCCTGATACAGTTGATCATGTGGATGTTGGGAAGACTCTATTCATTTCAGTGATATTTAACATGAAACTTATGAGGGAGGAGTTAAAGCACTTAAATACCTTACTTTGGAGCGGTTGCATCTGACCCAGTCTAGTGATTTGTAGGTTGCTGTGGGAACATAAAAATCTCTGTCCTCGAAACTTTCTAGTTATGTAACTGGTTAGTGCTACAAAGCTGAAGGGACTTCCTCTGTAATAGACATACTGGATTCTCAAATATGTAGTGCCTTTTGAAATGAAATCCCTGGAGTCCTTATGCAACACTGAGTCTCGGTTCTTACATTTAACCGTTAAATTGAAAGTGAGAACTCTCAAAAGATTTATCTCTTTCTCGGGGAATTGACCCTGACTTCTTAAGCCTAGAAAGATGTTTTTTTTCTGAATAAATATATTGGTACCATAATGTAAACTCCTCTAGTTTATCAAATTCATTGTTAGAGAAATAATAACAAATACTAAGGAAATTGTAAGTAGAGAACTGTGTTAATATTTTGCTTTAAGATTGTTGTTTATTTGTTTGACCATGTAGAGTTCAATTGATGAGACTATATGCCAAGTAACTGGAAAACTTACGAAGTTAATAATTTGGGTTTTGGTTTGTTTTGGCTATTGCCAGTGTAATTTCAGTTTGACCTGGTGACAGCATAATGTCATCCAAAACTGAAAAACTACTTGCTTAAAATTGAGGTTAAAGTTCGGTCACATTTCAGTTGTAACTACAACTGATTGCAAATCTGCATTCAGAATTATTTAATTGAATTTATTTTTTCTTCCTTATTTTGAAACTGGGGGTTCAGTAGAAAATTGTAAATTTATGTACTGACATACATTAAGTACATCTACTGGGGGAAGAATTTATTTCTACTTCTCTACTTACAGTTTATCAAGAGAAACAGTGTTTTCTGTTAGTAAATTTGTAAGAGGAGGGTGTGAAAAGCAGGAGGGAAAGATTGTGGTTTTGCTGGTTTCACTTCTGTGAGCAGCCTGCCCTTGGGAATTGAGAATAAGTTTGTGGAAGAAGGCCCTGTTGAGCTGTGGGTGCTACATTCTGGGTTTGCTGTTGCCAGTGTGGCTGTGGAGCTCTCTAAATGCTGGTTCTGATTGCAGTACCTTGGTTGTAAAGCAGAAGTTGCCGGGTGTCTATGTGCAGCCCTCATACCGGTCAGCATTGAGTAAGTTTAAACATCATTTTTAAATTTTTTTATGTATGTATATTTTTAAATTCTTTCACTCAAGCAAACTTTCTTACTTGCAGTGTGGTTTGGTGTAATATTCATAAGACATGGGCTCTACCAGGATGGCGTGTTTAAATTCACTGTCTATATTCCTGACAATTACCCAGATGGTGACTGCCCGGTAAGTGGTTATGAGTCTTGGGTTTTTCTTTTTTTCTGGTGTAAAAAAGTCATCCATAAGGATGGCTTTCTGTTGAAGGTGATGTACCAATTAGCTTCTCTTTTCGTTGAACTCATTTTGTTCAGTTGGCTGTGCTCATTTGCCATACATATTTGCAAACCTCTGTGGAGGAATTACATTACTCTGATTAGTGAGACTGGTGTGGAGGGAACTTCCTGAGGTTAGATGCATTAGCGTGTTAAGTAATCAACCAGATTTTTCCCTCAGCTCTTGATTCCCTACTTCCTCAGCAGGAAGTTGACATTGAAGCACTTAAAAGAGGTATCAGAATTCTGAGTAGTGATATAATGGAAAATAAAATCCAGCTGTCTGTGATTGCTATAATACTGCAAGATTTCTTGATTGTCTCTTCTAAATTACATTGAAACAAAGAACTAAAAACTTGAGGAGAACATGGTGAAGCAAAGGGAGAAGGAGATAGGTAGTGTCTTCCATCTCTGCTTTTTCTTCTTCTCTTTAGTGAAAAGTTTTCGAGTTATTACACCAATTTAAAAATAAAAAAAAAAATATTTTGTGGCAGTCAGACTCTCCAGGGCAGAGTAGCTGGCCCTCTTGGCCAAATCTCTTTCAGAGGAAGATTTGGGGGCAGGTGTACGCAACTGCTGTGTTGGGTAGCTGCCCGCTTGGTGTAAAAGCTGTCAGCTTGAAAAGGACTGAACTAGTAGGAAATGGTGTCTTTCAAAGGTCGAACTTTAGCATCTCTCAGCCAGCCAACACTCTTCTGCTAGAAGAGGGCTTTAAAACCTTCCTCTTGAAACGAAGTTTTCTTTTGGAAGGATGTGAACACTGGAGGAAATGAGCTGTGCAGAGCTGAAGACACCTTGGTTTCACTGCACAGTTTACTTAAAAGTGTGTAAGATTAAAAAAGTATTGATTGTAGCTCAAGTATGTAAAAAGCTTTCAGTCACAAATAGCTAAACCAGAAAAACTCCTTTAATCTGATCTTATCTGGTATTATTACCTGTGTTGGCACTAGTGCCTGTGCAGTTAACTGGATTAGTTTCCTGATTTGGTGATAGCATGTGAGAGAGGACAGGACCCTGCATGTTCCACAGGTGTGTTGGGTTACAGTTTCACAGCTGGTGGAAATCACTTGCAGTTGCTTTCTTTTAATACAATAACAATTAATTAGTATTTGGAAGCAACGTTTGACTGACCTTCACCCAGTGGTGGTAGCATTAGGATTCAAGTTGTCATTATGAATTTCTTTTTTCTAATGCAGCGCTTGGTTTTTGACCTGCCTGTCTTCCACCCACTAGTGGACCCTTTATCTGGTGAACTGGATGTGAAAAGAGCATTTGCAAAGTGGAGGTTAGTGCTGACATGTTGATGTATAATTTGAAAAGTTTTTTCCATTCTTCATTGTGTTTTACTCTTTTTAGGCGAAATCATAATCACATATGGCAAGTGTTAATGTACGCTCGCAGAGTCTTCTACAAGATTGATACAACCAGTCCTCTGAACCCTGAGGCTGCAGTGCTGTGAGTATCTTCCATGTGTATAGACTTGGCTTCTTAAGAGGTCTTGGCATAGACTTGCAGAAACATGAGGTTTGTAAAATTGTCTGTCCACTTGTGGTCTCTGCCTCCAGACTTGGTTGCATTAGGAACTCAAGTTGGGGCTTTGCCAAGTCTGTCTGTGCTTCTAGAGCAAACTCGTGGCTCTGTGCAATTACTTTATACTACTTACTTCTGTCTTGCAGGTATGAAAAGGATGTTCAGCTGTTCAAAAGTAAAGTGGTGGACAGTGTCAGACTATGCAGTAGTCATTTATTTGATCAGCCCAAAATAGAGGACCCCTATGCAATCATGTGAGTACTATGAGCAAATTCACTTTGTCCTAATGTTTTGAGAGCAAGTTTTGGTGTAGTTGCTGATGGCAGCCTTTCTCTGCCAGGCTGACTGACCTGTTGTTTTTTGGTTTTTTTTTTTAAATGTCAACAAAACAATAACCAAACAAACCTCAGAACAAACAAAAAGCCCCCAAATACCCACCTCTCTCAAGAAGAAATGCCCATTAATTAATATTGCTTTCTGGCTTTCCTGGTTTCCCAGTCATACAAACTCAGTTTGTATGACTGTAGCTTTGATCAGTTTTAAAATCCTTCTAAAGCTTGCCTGTATGGGGGATGGAGCAGTCAGCTTCAGGGTGAATATGGGTAGTCTTTCGTGTCACACATGCTGAATTTCCAGTTCTCGTTACAAACAGAAATGAAAACCTAAACATTTATTGTCGAAAAGATCTGTGACAATATGAATTTGAGTTTTCAGTGTTAAAACATACAGTTAAGAACTAGACTTAAAATTTACTTAAAATTCAACAAACTAAGCAAAGGAAAATCACTGCTTTCTGATCTATGCTGTAGTTTGCAAAAATGCCAAGTAAGAGTTTACTGTACTTCTTCCGTAGTTTTTCTCCATGGAATCCAGCTATACATGATGAGGCTCGAGAGAAGATGTTGACTCAGAAGGTATGTGCAAAGTTCAGATTCTCACTCTAGGAAGGGTTTATTGCCTGATATGGGAAGAAAGATTCTCTGTCTCTGTGTACTAGAGAGACCTTTTTCCACCCCTCTTTTCGCTCAGCAGAAATGCTGGAACTGATGTGGTGTCCTAACGAAGCAGTTATGTCACTGTTCTAACTTCAGTGTGTTAAGCAATTAGTCACCTAGCCAGAAAGCTTCATTAGTACAACTCTTGGCACACAGCAGATTTTTTTTGTTGTTGTTTATGGATAGAAGGGGGGAAGAAGAGATTTGCTGACTGCCTGTCCGCTTGTCCTGCACTCGTGCTTGCTACCACTTCTGCATTACCTGACAGTTCACAGCTTCTTTGTTGTCTTCTGTTGAGAGATCTTTCATTACTGAATCAAAGCCTCAGCACTTTTTTCTCATTGCAAAGTTTCTGAAGCAGCCCAAGCAGTCCCTTGCTCACTTCTCTAATGCCGCTGGTTTCTAATGAGACAGCATCACCTCACCAAAGGATGCTGAGAGTTCCTGCCATCACAAAGTGCTCTTACTGACAGGGCAAGAATGTGTTGGCTCATGGAGCTTTCACCCGGTGGGTGATGGGATATGATATGGGATGGGGGCTGTTTGTGGGGGTTTTTTTTGTTTTGTTTTTTTTTAATTACTACTTTGCTCTTGACAAGAGCTGGCACATAGCAATTCTGAATCTGTGCTGAGTGGCCTGACAAGTCAATCCACTCAGTGCAAAGGGATTCTGAAACAGTGGCTGCTGCCTTAGCTGGGCTGGCAAGGAAATGTGCTCTGTATGCTTTAGTTACTGAGTTGAGCTAAAGCTGTGCTATGGATTGCTGGGGGTTTTTGTAATGAAAAATTAATTTTTTTGGTAGTCCAAACTCGTCTTCCACACTGCAAGCTTTAACTCATGTTCTTGCATGTCTTCTGGCATGAATGAGGTTTTAAAATGGATCTTAATACAATACACTGCCTGAGCTCAGTGTGGCAGTGCTCCCAATTGTCAGAGTCACATCAGAGCCTTAGAATACACAGGGAAATATTTTGGTCGTATTCTGTCTTTTTGATGTTCTTACAAAACTGAAGAAATTCTTTTGACACTTCTTTCCTCCTTCATTTTCTACCTCCTTCTTTCTTATCCTTTCAAAGAAAGAGAAATAATAGGTCTTTAAAGGGAAAAGGGTATGATGATATCTCAGAGATTGATAGCAAACACTGACTTTTCTTTTGTCCTTTTTCTGTGGAGATGTATGTTGATTTCCTTTTAGATGAAAACTAATGTCTGCAGTAACTATTGCAGGCATGGTACTTAGTTAATTGTTTGTTGATAGGAATGGCCTAACTCCTGTGCCTCAGAGATTTGTTCTAAAATGTCAGTGTAGCTGAGAACATTCCCTGTAAAAGCAAGTTCCCAAATCTTCTACAGCCCTTGATCGTTGTTTATCACCCCTGTGATTCCTATGCCTTGGGAAGCAGCTAGGCCATTCTGGAGCTGTAGCCCAGGAAGGGCTGTGATGTCCCAGTTCCCTGCTGAGCACTTGGCTTTTCCAAGGTGTGGTTCCTGCATGCAGCATGGGAGAGGCAGCTGCCACTGCCAGGCTCGGGCTTAGCTGATGCCTCTTGTTTGCTGTTGTCCAGCTTGTTATGGCAGGTCTGTCATAGGCTGTCACCTTTGGCACAAAACATGGGGAGGGGCAGAAGTGCAGCTTCTGTTTCCCAGCTGACTTAATTTACTTTGTCAAGCAAAAGACATGGTATGACATGTCATACCATGGTATGACAAAGTCTGCTCATGCAATTACCACTTTCCAGAGTTTGACACACCATTCCAGGTTTGATGTGGTTGTCATACAGTTCCTGGTATTAAAAAAACCCTGCAAGCTGTTCTGCTGCTTTGGCCAGCTGGAGTAGGTGTTTAATTTACTGATCTCTTGAGCTACTTTAGATCTACAGAGGCTCCAAGTTGCATCTTTCTCATTCAGTTTGAAGGGAGGGTTTTTTTTGTCTTCTGAATTGCAATAGTCAGTCTAAAATGTTTGTTGCGTTGTTGAATAATAGTTACTGTTTGAGCATTTAACTCTCTTAAATGCTCAGGGAAGGGAAGGACCATCCTTGGAGAACGTTAGGAAACTCCCAGGTTTAGCAAAGACATTAATTGCTATTTTGGCACATGAATTTGGGTTCCCAACCACCTGTGAGGTGCAGTGCTCCTCCCCAGCACGCCCAGCATTACCAGGCAGAACTACAGGTGCAGTGCTGGGGGAGCGACACAAATGTTTTGGTTTGGATTGACACTTCTTTGTGTAGAACTAAGAAATGTGGTGAAGAGCAGTGCAGGGGTGCTGGGCTGCGGCCTCCATGCAAAAGGAATCTCTTTGAGTCTTTATGGTGGGATAGGGCAGCAGTACCCCAGTTAAGTCATTAAAACTGCTGTATTGTCAGGGTAGCTCTGCATGTGCCACACACATTCCCAGAAATCAAACCAATAGCCACCTTACAATTCTTTGAGGAGAAGACATATTGCAAGCCTGTTTTGTGCTTGTATTTGTCAAAGGTAAAATGGATGGAGGGGAACTTGAGAGGGTTTGGGTATGTAAAAATTGTAACTTCAACTTTGTTCTCCCCAGAAGAAGCCGGAAGACCAGCACTGCAAAAGCATGCATGTCTCTGGCCTGTCCTGGGTGAAGCCTGGCTCAGTCCAGCCCTTCAGCAAAGAAGAGAAGACGATGCCCACTTAGCTTTCCTGGACACTGGTGCACAGAACACTTTCTGGGGGTGGAGGGAATGTAACGGAGGGAGAAACAGCAAAGCAGCAGTTTCCTTCTTGACTACGGATTAGTAAAACCCGAATGGTAGCAGTGACTCCAGTAAACCTGTTCAATGGATTACTGACTCTTAATGTTTTACGTATGCATTAGGTTTTAAAGGCTTGCCTGGAGTTTGGAAGTCTCTCTTGAACACTACAATACTTCTGCCTGAAGACTGTCTAGGGTGGGTAATTCCTCAGGGCTCTGAAATGCCTGGAGGTTTTGGGTTGGTTTTTAAGCTTTTATTTTTTCCCTCCAGGAACAGCAATTTTTTAAAAAAAATCTTAAATTACTGGCAGAAATATTAGTATTGGAAATATGATGCCAGAGTTAAGCTGTGTTCATGTAAACTAATATAGCAGAGTTAAACACTATATTTAATGGTTTTAAATACTTTTGGTTTCTATTGTAAATATGTTAGGATTTGAAATTGTAAATAGACGGTTCATTGACTCCATTTAGCACTTTCCAGAAGTAAAGCTGGGGATGATGTATGATGTATTATTGATTTGTAAATGGATACTGTCACTAAAGCACACATTAGTCTGACAGGGTGAAAGCAGAATGTCAGGCTTGTTAGACTTTCAGTACATAAACACTAAAATCAAAGCTTTTAATGGTGGTCTCTAGAGCTAATAAAATCTTAGAGGGTTTTAGATTCCCTAGGTGTCTAGGGGATTTCTTAGGATAGCGTGACTAATGTGTGTTAATAGTGACATCTTAAAATAAAAAGAAACCATGCTCTAGCTTTTGTCCCTGTTAGTCTGTGTTTTAGCATCTAGTGAAGAGTGGGGGCACCTGGCTACATATATATCTGTCTATGTATATGTTTGGGATGTTAATGGGATACCAGGAGCAACTCTGTATGGAAGAGACTCGTGTTACACATACAGGAAAACCTCTCTAAGCACGAGTGAACTTCAGACAGAATCTTTTATGTTCACACGAGTTTTCCTAATGCCACAGCCTTATGCAATGCCTTATTTTTGCCTCTTAGGATTGTCCTATCAAAACCTGTAGTGTTAACCTCTTAGAGCTGGTCTGCTTTTCCTTTGGCTGCCCTTACCTGTACTGGTGGCATTAGTGCCAGCCCACCTGTCTTGGAACAGCCTGTAGTGACTCATAAGTGAATGTGATGTGGTGTTCTGGGAGGGTGGGCAGTGGTGTAATGTGGGGTTTGTGTTGGGTTTTTAATGTTTTTATCTGATAAGCTAAGTTCACTTGTCATAATAACAGCCTTTCACTATTCCCTTTGAGAACAACTTGGCTTCTAAGGAAGTAGACAAAGACTTGCCAAGTACTGTGTCAGTTGTGCATCATCCACCCAGTGACAGGAAAATGAGATGGCTCTGTGGCACTTGCCTTGGTCAGTGTTCTCTTGTGTGGTGTTAATGCCCCGTTAGCCTCAGTGTTCTGGACACCTGGCAGGTGATGAGGAATTGAAGGTGCCTTGGAATTGTCACATGCCTGATCTGAGTTTACAGTAGAGGACAGAAGTGGAGGAACTGATCTGAAGGTGAGTTTGCATTGCCTGGAAGGTGTTGCTGTGCATCTTTCAAAGGATGTGGGAAAAGTTTTTAAGGGTGCATGTACTGGGCTGGAGTGTTGCCACTAAGATACGGTGAACATGAGTTCTGTTGCTGCTTGTTTAATTAACTTTTCTTGGGAAGGCTGAAACTGAAATGTACATGCTTTAGATTTATCATGGGCAAAGCTTTAACTAAAGGACTAAAGCAGACGATGGGCCTGGCCTTGTGCTGAGCACGGTACTGCTGGGCAGAGGCAGGCCTGGAGCTAAACTGGACTGTGATAGTTCCTCTGTTCAGGTTTATGATTATGCAGAAGCCTCTGTAATGGATCACTGACTTGCACGTTTCCTAAGCCACTTAAGTGAAGGACTGGCATAGAAGTTAAATCCCTTCTAATCTTGGGCTGCTCTTTGGTCTCAGCTGCAGCGTGGCCCCAGCTGCCAGTGCTGCTGTTGGCCAGGAAACACCACAGCTGGCAAAGACAATGCCCAGGAGGAGTGACAGGACAATGTCTTAAAAGCCATGGTTCTTGGAGTTAAGTTTTGTTCCTCTCTGAGCTGTCACAGACCCCTGCAACGCTGGACAGCAGTTTGAATTGCTCCAGGCTAAATCTGGCTAACAGCAGTTTGTTGAGAAGAAAATAATTTATTTAGAGAATGTGGAATTTTGTTTGTTTTAGAATGAATAATCTGAAAAATTTTTTTTTTAAGTTAGATTGGGAAAGGGGAGAGAACACTCTGTATTTCTGTAATCAGATTTGTGTATTAAAAGAAGCTGTTCCAGGAGCAAGGTAGGTGAATGAGTACTGAAACAGTGCCATGGGAATCAAACCCTTTTCTCCTGGATTGTGCTGTGTTTTTCCTGGAACAGGTACATAATTTAATGAAAGACTTAAGTTCCTGCCAATACTTTGATCAGGGGATTTTTCTGAATATCATCTTTGAAGTTCTGAAGTCTCTAAAGAACATTTCCAAAACATCTCTAAGTTACACCAGTGGACTTTCCCACATTGTTCTGGGGTCCTCCTGTGCTATGACACAGCCACCCCCGTCCTTCTCTGCTAAGGGCACAGCTGGAGCCTTGGCATTCCCTGGCACTGCTGTCCCTCTGCGGGCCCTGCCTGGTGCCTTCTGATGGAGCCGCAGGAGGGAACACGCTTGGAACAACCACGGTGACTAAACCAGGGCAAGAGTAAATCCTTTCTCGTGTGCTGTGACTAAGATGTGATTATTTATTTATTTATTTTTAAGCCCTTAACTGCAGTATGGGACTGAAGTCCTTCCACTGTCCAGTGTATCCTGGGCTTTGCAGACTCAGCTGTAGTATCTTCTTCCTTTTTTTCTTTTTTTTTTTGCAATATTCGTCAAACTGAGTGTTTGAGAGCTGCACAGTTTAGTTTTCCACACACGGTGCTTTTTCACAGAAGAACATAAAACTGAGTTTATAAAGTCTTTATTGAAAAATACAATTCCAATATTTTCATACAAAGTGAAGTAAATGGAACATAATAACAAGAATTGTCTGACACTTCCATAAATATTTTTACAGAAACATCTACACAACTTCTGGACTTCAGCTTTTTGTTATGCAGGTAAGAACAAAAGATGGTTTTATTTTACTTTAGTTGAATTTACAGTGGAATTAAGTCTTAAATTTTCCTACTGTTCAGAAGGGCAGGAATGACTGAAAACAGCTTTTAGCTTTTGCTTCCTTAGAAAATATTCTGGAACCTGAGTGTGCCACATTTTACATGAAGAACACAACATCCCTTCCCCAGCAGTGGACTGGCATCCTGTACAGGGTGAGAGGGCTGAGGCTTTCCTAAAAAGTCTGGTATTTTGGAACTATTTTAAATGAAAACAGGTGGTGTAATATGTGCACCACTTGCTGATCCTGTTAGGAGGGGAGAGATTTCTCCAGGCAGCCTGGTTTAGTCCATTTAAAAAAACCAAAGCAAAACACAAAACCAACCCCCCAAGCCCTGTCCTTTAAAACCAAACAGAAGCTCTATGTTCATGTTTTAGGAGATGGACACCACTGTCCTACTGCTGAGTAACCAAGGGGCACAGTGCCTGACTATCAAAAGCAACAAGCATATAAAATTCCTTGAAAAAAGCACACATCCCTGGCTTCCTGCATTCACTGCTGCATACACATTGAGTTACAATGAATTCGTAATGCCATTTGCTGACAAGAGGAGCAGTGGGATGTCAGATTGAAATAAATACAAAAGTCAATACAGAAAGACAGCTGAAGTCAGCCTTCGCAAAACTATTCACATATAGAAAGTGCCATTGCAAATATACAGCAAAACTCCTCTGCCTTAAACATGATGCTTCACAGCCCCATCCCAAGTGCCACCTTGGGACTATGAGTTCACTTTTAAACATTGCACAGCTAAAACCAACCAACACAATTACCTCCCTTGCTACAGCAAAGGGCCCCACATTAAAGCTGAATCATATGATGGTTCTTGGGGGTACATGGAACACCCTGGACAGGGTCCATCCATCCAGCTTCCTTCAGGGCTTAATTACTCTCATTTTCCCTTCACAAGCAGAACTGGCAGTGTGAGAATGTTACTCACAAGTTGTTAGTTTGGGGAGGTTATTGCAGGTACCCTGGTGCAGTGCTCTGTGTCTGCGGCACCTGGGCGAGGCACCGATGAACACAGGCTGAGGGGACTGGCTAGAAAAAAGCAAAGCTGTAAATACCTGCTGCAAGATTGACAGCTGTGTTAGGGATGTGTTCTCCAGCCAAAAGCTCTTCAGCTGCTTTTGAAGGCTGGAGAGGGGTCACTTGCCTTGTGATGAGCTTAGCCAGGCCCTGGGGTTTTATTGCAGGGTCTGAGGTGGATCCTCCCCCTCCCAAGCACTGTCTCCCCTCATGCCCTGGCCCAGGCTCAGCGATGGCTGAGGCAGGGAAGGAAGAGCTGTGTGGGCTCAGTGAGACCCTCGGTCATTTGCTACATCCTGGAGTCGTCTTAGCAGAGCTGTGTGGTTCTCCTGGCAGATGCGCTTGGCTGGGGCTTCAGTTCCGTCTTCCAAGAGGATGCCTCTCTTCTTCGTGGGCGTTTCTCCAGTTCGGACCATGCTGTTAATTTCCTTTAGCCTCTGGAGGGAGGGATGGGGGGAAAAGTATTAGCTCTCACTCTTCTGTTACTACCCCTATATGATGTGTACCATTAGGTGCATTACAGTGGGATCACACTGGCTTTTTTGTGGACATCTCTACTGTACCAAGGTACCTTCTTCATCACTGTACTGGTCTTTCCATTACCAGAGTACTTAAAGTCTTACTCAGAATGAAGGGAGCTTGCTGTGTGTCTCTGCATGTAGAGCTCAAGGCCCATCCAGCTGTACAGCTGTGACAGCTGCACCGGTAGGCTCACGATGTGCATGGTGGATAAGGTAAACACAATGTTGCTTTGCACAGTCTGCTCTAATTTCACTACCAAAAAGGAAAGATAGAATTAAGGAATTAGAAAATCAAATTGAAATCCTTTAGTCTCACCTTTGAGGGGCTGCTGCTGAAGTAATAGAATATCTTCTCTTGGGGAGAGAGAGCAGTGTCGTTCCTGTGTGGCGAGATGTACACGGGGTGGTGCTGGGAGAGCTGCACTCTGCGGGGGGAGCCGAGCCGCACGAACGGGTACGGGGACAGCGGCGGGGAGTCCGTCTGCTCGGAGACAAGGGAGTCACTCATCAGCTGCAACCTGAGCTCGGGGTCACTGCAGCAAGGCTCCCCTGAGCCAGTCACCTTAAACACAGCCCGGGCTTTTTCCACAGGTGTGATACCATACAGATGTACAACAAATGTCGGTTTTGTCATGCTATTAGGCTGGATTAGTATTTTTTAATTTAAGGGGATTTCACTGCACGGTCGGTAGAGAAAGCACTGTTTACCAAGGAAAAGCACAGAAGGTAACTTACTGCATTTGAAGTGTACTTGAGGGCGAAGTCTTTGATCTGCTCGATGTAGATGTTGTTGTAGAACTGGATGAGGTCCCCCCGCTCCTCCTCCTCGGTGTCGCTGTTGGGGCCGGTGAGGCGGGTGGGGGTCGGGGGTGCGCTGGAGGGCTGGGGCACGGGCAGGGTGCTGCTGGAGCGCATCACCGGGCTGGAGTCACGGCTGCCTGCATGGGGCACAGCCACTGCTCAGGCACTGCCAGCCCCACAGGCCCACACACTCCCCTGCGCACACACACACCCTCCCACCCTCTACAAACAGTGACTGGGAATGCGGTGTTGCCATCAGGATGCCCGTTTTGATCCCTGAGCATTTTCCCTTTCACAAAAGCTTTGTGTTGGCGTAGACGCAGCTGCTTGCTAACTTCTTACTCGATAAATTGCAAGTGATTTTCTGTATGAGCTGAGTTTCATAACAATATAAGGAGAGCTGAAACTCCATTTTTCAGGCATTTGTGCTGTAGTTTTAGCAGTACCTCTTTCTTGTTGGCACCTGGCACCATTTCAGGTAAAGAATGGTAGTCTTTTTCTGTTAGTAGCAGAAATATTTGGCTTGGTAATACTTCCTGGTGGTTTGATGTGGGAAGTTGCAAAATATATGTATTTTTTTTCCACCGCTCCCTGCCACCTCCTTGTGACAGAAAATATTAATACCTACAGCTTATATCATCATCTATTAAATATCTTGAAAACTGCTGGTAGGAACCTACAGCATCGCTTCTTCGGTTTCCTTTATAAAAGTTAATTGAAGGAAAATGTGTCAGTTCATGTATCAAGGGAAGAATCTTCAGAGCTGTCAGCTATGCTGAAATCAATGCTGTGGGTGGTGTTCCTATCTCTGCAGACAGACAGCGCTACAAAAGAAACGGCTGCAGCCCTGGGGTTGTGATAAGAGTAACTGTGAACCTGGGCTAGCCCTGATTTCCTCTCATTATGGAAAGACTCGGTCTTTGGTGTGTGAGCTGAACTCAGAGCTCAGGCCAGCACAGCAAACTCCCAAGGTAGGAGCATCTGGGGATAGATTTGACTCTGTCAGAGTGGGTGTAATAGAAAACTTGAGTTACAGCAACTCTTAAATGCTATCAATATATTCTTAATTGTGTCTAAGTTTACCAAAGGAGGAACTGTTTGGGGTGGAACTACACAAAATCCGACTCTTACTTTACACACAGTTTTGGAAACGGAATTAAACCCAAACGTGGCATTTGGAATCACTCACTTCTTTCTTTGCTCCTGTCTTTGCTCCTGTCTGTAGGCGAGTTCTGCTGGCTGCTGCTGTCACTGCTGGCGGAGTGGCGGCGGCGGCGCCGGCCCTTGATGAGGACACTGCGATAGACCTGCGGGACAGAGCAGGTGACCAGGGAAGGGTGGTGCAGGGACCTCGGCAGGGAACAACTGCCTGCATGACTCCTCTGCTTCCGGAAACATCACTGTGGTAGCAAACTGCTGCTTATGGGGAAAATACAGCCTCCTCAGAGGAATAATATCCAATGGGCACTGTCTCCTTAGGTTTTAAGTAAAGACATTTTCTATTTTAGGTACAGTTTAGCATAAAAAGCTTTCAGTAGCGCAGGATTTTGGATACAACTGCTGTCTTTTGAGAATGGCTCACAGACTGCATCCACTTACTACTAAATGTTACTTTGCAAAGTGATCTGTTCCCAAAATAGAAGGCAGGCATTTAATAAACCAGACCCCACATCGTTTAATAGTAACTGTACTCACGTGACTCTTGGCTTGTGGCTGTGTCCGGTAGCAGCGCATGATGTTCTGGAATGATCTGTCTTCATTAGTAACCTAAGGGGGGTGGAAAAGTTCACTGTTTTTCTGCAGGGTTGTTTTGTTTGGGGCAGGTTGTATGGTTTTGGTTGGGGTTTTTTTGAGGAATTGTAGTATTAGGAATGTTAAGTATTAGAGGACGTTTTTGTTTGCTTTTTCTTTGTTCACACTTCACCTTAGTCATGACATAGATGGCACACATCAGCAGCTGATCCAAATGTCTGTCCATCATGATTTCAGGGCAGTGCACCAAGGAATACTCAAAGCACGTCCAGATCTTTTTCCGCAGCTCATCCGACACATCGAGTTTGACACAGAGATCCCTCAGACGAACACTGGCTAAATGATACACCTGTGGCAACGGACACTGTGCTCAGGGCCACAGCACAGTCCTGCTTTTCTTACCAAGAAAGAGAGTAGTTCAGACTTGCACACCCTGCAGAACTTGTGCAAATGCTAAGCCAAAAGAAGAATAACTAAATTTAAATTTACTTTTTTTGCTTATAAGACACAGACATTCTCAGTACTTGTGTTAGTACTAAGGAAACATTTGTTTGAGGCTTAAATTCCAAGCTGTCCTGAGCACAGAAAGGGCTCTGCATTGCCTACAGGAACCACTGTATTGAATAAATCAGAAAGTCTCAAAAGCGAACCTCTGTTTGGAAGAGCCTTCAAGAAAAGGGACACCTTTAAGAACCTGCTGGCCAAGCACAGAATCTATTTCACAACTCCTGATGTGACAGCACACTCCTGTGCTAGTAAGAAGTGATCTGCATGAAAAAACTACTCTTCAGGTATGTGTATGAATAACTAAAGGTATAGATTAACTTTAAATTCAATTTCTGTTCATTCAGTGTTCTTATTATTACAACCAGCAAGTATATATTTTTAAAATTACTGCAGGTTTACTCAAACACAAACTAAGCAGAGGAAAATTAGATCAAACAGTACCTTTCTGAAGAAGAGTGAGAGTGAGCCCATCTTCCGAGGCCTGGCGGACGTGGCAGTGAAGTGCTGGGTTTGTCTCTGCTCTCCAGGGGAGATTTGCTGAACTGTTAACTGGCCTGGCAACTGCAGTGCTGCTCCAGTCATCTGAGTGTTCAGGGTGCCAGCCAGAGTCTGGGCACTCAGGGGCTGCATGGGCCCAGAGACAGCTTGGGGCTGGGTACCTACATTTACTTGGACTGGGAAGAAAGTTATTCCTCCGTTTTCATTGGCAATACCTGTAATTTAACAAACAGAGTCTGAATAAGAGCAAGTTGTATGGGGGAAATGTGTGTGTGTTTGTGGGTTTAAGTTTGTAAAAGTAATTCAGTACTTCTTTTATATGGTGCTTATAACTATACATTTAGTATATTATATATTAAATTGTCTAATCAAAGTACTGTAGACTCTTCATCATGAGACAAGAAGATAACGAAGTCAAACTAAGGTTTTCATACTAATGCAACTTTCACCCTGTGCTAGTTCAGGAAGGAGGGCTTACTGAAATAACTGTTTTATAAAATAGACCTTGGCAGTCAGAACATCCTTGTGCTGCACATGTTCTGTCTATTCAAACAACTTTTCTTCTTATGAATCCCTAAACATGTTTTTTTCTCCCCTGGCCAACTGTTCCAACCCCTCTCCCTTTGGCTGTGTATAATACTCAGACGGGAACAAGCCTGAATGGTTCTGCAGCAGCTTTTCCCTCACCTTGCACTGGTATTGTCACCGTCTGGCCGTTGTTGGCTGTCACGGTGGCCGTTGCCACGGTAACCAGGGTCTGGCCGGGCACCGGCGTCACCGACACGGCTTCGGGGGTCACGTTCTGCACGGGCACCGTGCTCACCACGGGCTGCGGGGGCACCCTCACCGGGGTCCCTCCATCAGAGGGGCTGTCGTTGTCAGCAAACAGGCGCCGCCTCGTGGGGTTGGCTGTGGGAGAGCTGTACCTGTCGTACAGGGTAGTGGGAGGTGATGCAAGGCCTGTGGAGTGAACGCACAGAGACATGCATATATAAACTCTTGTTTTATAATCCCTTGTTATGCAAATATGTGATGGAAATCTAATGCGAACCAAAATACGTCATGCAAAGCTCTGCAAGAAACATCTTTTTTTAAATAAAGATTGCTTTTAGAGATGACTTAATTTCCAATAATGCTATGCTTAATATTTTTGTAAGTTAATGTATTATGATTTATTTTTGCCAGTGGAAAAAAGTTTGAGATGTCACATAACTAAATATGTGGTGCAGCTTCTATTCTGGTACAACAATAAAACAAACCAATTAGAGCAGATGTTGTGTGCACATATAAATACTATTTAACACATACATACACAGATGCTGTTCATATACATCACCTGAGAACACCCTATCGAAGCAGTATTTTGTTTACACGGATATAATTAATCCATCAGTCTGAAACCTCTGATGCAACTCTGTGAGTTGCAATACAAGTACCATTTACAAATGCGTTTGCAGCTAACTGTACGCTGACATTAAAGCAGCTTCCTTCCTTACCTAACTTAGATTTAAGTAAGCAATGCACGGCATGTACTGCTTTAAGAAGATCTCACCTTTTCCCAGTCCTCCACTCTCAGCACGAACCTCGTTTATTCGTCGTGGTGTCAATGGTGAACCTACAACACTGCTCCCAGCAGATCTCTCAAAGTACTGAGGTGGCATTACCTAAAATATATATACTTTTGTTAGTGTCCGTATCACACCTTAACTACATAGCAATTTTTTTAGAAGCTACTACACTACAAATTTTGAACAGCAAAACTATGGAAAAAGAACAAGGAAAGTGAAAAACTTACCCTAAGCTCAACTAAAACTGGGTAGTGATTGTACTACTGTGGAAGATACAGCACTGTAATAGTCTCTGTGACTACTTTTTTGTGTACTTTTTACCACTTTTGTTGTCTAGTAATCTTTTCAAGTGTAAGCGGCTGGTCCCAACCTTCCTGTTTGTCCATTTTGTTCACTATTCTGCTACCCAATAAAGTAGTGCTGCCTGTCTGTGTTCTGGATGTCTGCAACAGAGATGACCCACACCAGGCCAGAACACACTGCAGGTACTGCTTTCCCTGCACTGGTGGGTTGGGAGGTTGGAGAGGCAAGGCCTCTCCTTCAGGGTGTAATGTCCTCTCTCTGCCACCTTGTCTGATTATGAAAACTATGTAACACATAGAAAGATGTGCTCACCTCTTCACAGGTAGGGACTTTGTTTTCATTCTCTTTGATCCTGTCCCACAGTATGGATTCCTGTTTCCATGCCATACTTTCCAGGATCTGTTCCTCAATGTGATTCAGGTGTTTCACTACTTCCCGACAAAGGCCGTCCTCTGCTCTAATGAAAACCTCAATTACCTGTACAGTGGATAATTATGATCAACATCATATACTTGTTTCATATATTCCTTCTAAACTAAGACCTAATTCCAATTCCTGATTTTGAAGGACAAAGAAAATGTTAGAAATATTACGGCTGCATTACTATGACTCAATCCTGTGTTGTCATACAGGTCAATGAGCAGTCATGACTTGATAAGCATTTCTAGCTATCAAATACATTACCTTATAAAAATGATAAACTGGAATGTCAAATATTTCAGTGATGAACGGGAAGTTTCCAGGTGGGTTGTATGTAAAGGTAATGATCTCCAGGCAACAAGCCAGCAGAGACCTGTGAAACACGTCCTGCTCCAGTATTGCCTGCAAGATTTGCAAATTTTAAAGCTTAATTTACAGTGTAACTATAGAACAATGAAACACTTTTTATTCTGTCTCAACAGCAAGATTATCAAGCTTATAAAACATGAAGTTATTTTGTAAGAGACCCTTGTTTTAAATAGCTCACTATTGTGCTCTGCATCTGTGTTCCTTTTTTGTAGGTCCAACTTAACAACTATGGCACAATTTGATTAGTTTTCCTTACAGATAAGTCAGTGTCTCCCAGTCTCCTCCTCTCTTGCTCAATGACTGACTCCAAGACCTTGTAGTAGAGCATCTCAGCACGACGGAAATGTTTACTAGCAACATCTGTAGGAAGGTTAAATAGAAGCAATATTGTAAAATGCAATAAAAAACTATTATATTCTTCATTTTCAGATACAGAGATAAAATAGTAGCTTGTGTGGATTTCTGTGCAGCTGTGGCTACAATACTTTCAGGACTAAAGCAGTTAATTTGAAGTTAACATACAAATTCTTCTCCTACACTGCACTGGCTTGTAAATGCAGAGCAGAATAACTTGCTGCTGAACCCAGGTTTTGGTGACGTCACCATGTATAAGAATGATCCTTAACACTGCTATAATATACACATTTCAAATTCAGAAAATGCATAGAAAAATGAAACTGCATGGATAAAACTTGCAGTGTGCAACTGCAGAAAGCACTGAAGCAACTAAGCTGACAAGAACAAGTAAGGCCTTATTAAGAAACAAGGTCAAGAGCATCTTTATTTTCAATCCATCTTCAGGCACTTCAGATATTAAGACAATTTTGCAAAGAATGTTTTTGTGTTTATACTGGCAGGATTTTAATATCTGTACTAATCCATCCTCATATGTAAGCCAAAACTGTTAGGTTTTTAAAGACTACAGTTACTCTGATTTTCTTTACTAGCAGAGAAATCCATGTCATCACTATTATTCTTATATTTGAGAGAAAAAGTGGTACACTTAACAGTGCTTTTCATTTCACTACTCTAGTACTGAAGGTATGATCAAACTCTAGTGATTTAAGCTAAGGCTGATTACAAAATTTTGTGCAGCATTGAAATTTGCTTTGTCTTAAGAATACAGGAAAAGGCAAGAGAAGTAGAAAAGACACTTGTGCTAAAGCATAACCTGCAAGTAAAACTTAATTACAACAGACTGATGTGTTTACGGGTATTTTAATTCTTATCTAGATAAGCAAAATGTTTCCCACCTTTGGAAAAATTACTGAATTCTCCTTCAGACTGTGTGCTTTGACAGTACACTTCATGCATTTCTTTTACTCTGTTTGCAATAGCTTGAGAAGGATCTCTGGAACATGATCTGAAAATAAAAATATTTTTAATATTCCTACTAAGACCAACTCCCCCTCCTTTTTATATGTTTAAAGCATAAAAATGTAAATCTATTGCAAAGCACTACAAACACACCCATATGTGTCTAACTGCAAAACATCCACAGCATATTACTGTATACATTTTAGAAAATATGCTCATCTTTCCATGATCAGGGAGAGATAAACAGCACTTTCCACGTAATATAAAAATTGTTTTAAAATATATTGTTCCTGAAGCAGCAGTTTATCCACATGGAAAGTAAGATTTGGTTTGCATCTCCTACAGTGTGATTTCCTAGGTAATGCCATTTGTTAAGAAGGAAGAAAGATCTTGAAAATTTTATACTGGCAATTTATGATTAGAGAAGCTCGTAACTGTTGGGTTTCAAATGGTGGATGTTCATCAATCTCTATTGACAGATGTGTCTAAATAAGGAGAACAATCTTTTGAAATGTAAATGTCTCTCTGGATTCCATTTTACTCCAGGACCTTTCAAGACTTGCTCACATTTTAAATTACACTGTTCAGCACTAATGTTTGTTATAAAAACTAGAACAGAAAATAGAATTATTTGGTTGGCTAAACATCCAACTTACCTGAGTATTTGCTCCAGGTTTTCACTGGGGGCACTTTTTAGCCCTGCCAGCATTGTATGCAGGCGGCTCAAGCTGTAGGTTGCTATGGAAACAGGTGTCACATATGGGTTGCTCTCTTTAATGTACTTGCGACCAGTAAGGGGGGTTGTGATCCTAAGTGATTTGGACTACAAATAAAAAAATAACCACATATACATATGGACACTATCATAAAACTTTAATAAAGGTTATAACCTAGAAACATCAATCTGCAGTATTCTTACTCTGTATTATGGAAAAAATTGGCTCCGAATCAGACAGCCCAAACCAGACCATGACTCAGGTAAGAGCCAGCAAAGAAAAATTTGTCTGTGTTGCTCAGAGGTTTGTTTCAAACAGAGGGACCTATGCTGAAATGCAGATGCTGGAAATGAAGCATGAAATAATTAGGCCAATCTAAAAACTCCCCCAAAAAACCCCAGCAGTCCCTTCCCATCCCCTGAGTAATAAATGCAGCTGTAGCTTATAGGAGAAGTGTACTGAGCCAGGGTTTCCTTTTAGCAGGTTTAACTTTTAATGTGAGAAGTCCTTTCGATTCCTTTCGATTTTAATTCATTTGCATCAGATCAAGCCATCACATTGAAATAATGTACCATCAAGGATATCCCTTCAACTAGCACACAGCAAAATCAATGCATCTTCTAATTACCTAACCACACAATTGCTTATTTTAACAAATACATCACATTCTTCACCATGAAGTCTAGTTCCCAATACTCCTCCCATTCTTCCCCCACTCTCCTAGGTGTGTTTTATTTCTGTCTCCAGAGGCTGCCAGGGAAGGTAGCTGCCCCAGCCTTGGGCTCCCAGGCAGGCAATGGCACAAACAGGACAGCTGCTCCCTGCTGTCACACAGCCCACCCCCTTCACCACCACAGACACCTACAACACTTATGCACCCTGAACTATGCCAGCAGAAATTGATGATTATTTCTTGAGAAGTGATCAGAAGCAAAGAATTAACTATTTGCACTCATTTCGCAGGTAAAGTTATTTTGATTTTTTCTCTATGAACTGTTGAAAGCCATCAACCAACTCTTACTCTAGAAAAAGCTCACCTGAATATTTTTGCGACCTGGACTGTTTTACCCTTTTACTCTCTGTAATCTAGTTGTGCTAATACAACTTGTATCCTTCTTTATTTGCCTGTCTTGTCTCCCTCACCCCATAAGATACCTTTTCCACCTTGAGGAACATTTTGTTATTCTGTAATCGTATGTATACACGGCTGCACTCAAAGCTGGTGCCTGTTTTCCAAAAGCTGCTCTGGTCACACAAGAGGCCTGATAATTTTGTAGGTCTTCACTTTAGTGTTCTGAAACATGTAGTGTCCTTTATTCTCTCAAAGACCATATTCTCGGCTATTTTATTAGCCATGGATAAAGACATATCTATACACCGCAATTTGGGGCAACAAGGTGAAAGCCATTCCCTTGTAATTCAACCAGAACTGTATGTAAACAGATGTAATATTAACACCCGAAGTCCATCTGTTAAAAGGAAAGAACACACAGAGCAAAGCACTGAGCAGCTCTGCGTATGTTAAACAAAATACTCTGCATATGGGGCAGAGATGTGAGGCAGGGGAAGCTGGGCAGACAGGTCGACAGAGGCCCAGTTCAGCATCTGCCAAACAGCCAGAGAGAACTGCTTGTTCCACACCTGCAGCTAAAAATTTACCTGAAGATCTCTCTCTTTAGGTAATTACCTAAATATTCTCTGTACTGGATTTAATCAGAGAAAACACTAATGAGAAATTATGTCCAAAAACCTCAAAAGTAAGCAATGTATCAAACCAACTACAAAACCGAACTCAGCTATGTTGTGTACACCCCCAGATCACCTTGAAGAATAAAAACAGTAATTTTTAACAGCTGCTCTTCTTCATCAGACACGGACTTACTCAGCTTATTTTCCGTCTAAAACCAGCAACACAGATCATGCCATGCTCACCCTGTCAAAATGCTGCTGCAAATTATGCTTCACTTGTACCCTTTCAGCTGTTTCCACTCCTGAAGTTGTGTTTAAGCACCTCGTGAGAGTTCCAATTTCTTCATCTGCATCCTCACCAAGGAATATTCGCTCATCGAGATTTCCCACTGACAGAACATACTCCTCATAGGCCTTGTTGATGGCTTTGCTACAGCAGAAAGGAAAGACAGAGACAAACTCCCCTTTATTTAGACGGCTTTGTTCACTTGCTCACAGACTGAACACAGTTCTGGCCTGTGGGAAGTCTACTTCAAACTTCTTTTGACCCTCACTTAAGCACTGGAGCTCCTTTAAAATCTACAGTATCTTAAACATGACAGGGCAAGGAGTTATTTTCTCTTCATATCTGATGCCTTGCTATTTATCCAGCTGCAGGAGGAATAAAATACTGAGAACTCCCATTTTCTGGAAAATCCTCAAAATGTAGACAGCATCACATCATAAACTACACTTAACCATTTTTACATCATTAAAAGAAAGTAAGTCCTACCCATAAACATCTCTAGGTTTATTAAAAAAAAAAACCACAACCAAACCAAATTTGTTCCCTCCCACTTCCTACTCAGTGTGCTCCCACATCTTTTGCATAGTAACTCTTCGAGCTACACACGAAAAAAAAAATTGAGGAAACGGAAACGTAAGAATAAAAGCAGACATCAGGTAACACCATCCTGAAGCACCATTCCTCTTTCCAATAGGCCTCAGCCCACAGCACTCAGAGGAACCGAAAGGCAGTGTGGTGGATGGACATTACGAAATACACAGGGCAGCTGGCTGATACCAGTGCTGAGATACAGATAACGAATGCAGTTGTATTACAGAGGGACACTCACATAAACCAAACCACAAACAGGGACTTACACACTATCTCCAAAGTTCCCAGGATCTAGAAATCCAGTCAGATTTTCATCTTTTCCTTTTAAAAGCTGTAAGACAGTTAAGAACAAAGGATGGGCATTTCATTTCTTATATATAAAGGTTTTGAAGATAACAAGTAAGGGAGACTTTTCTACACTACAAATTTACAGACCAACCTTTTTGTCAAAAAGCTTCCGAATATATGGCTTCCAAAAATGTTCCTTTATACCTTTTGCTTCTAAAACTAGTCCATAATGTAATGAACACAGTTTTTCAATGATGCAGGGAGGATCAGATGATACTTTATAATCCTTACTATGGAAGTCTTCAGGTAGACCTACAATTAAGAATACTGTATTAATTAATTTTGCAAATCCATATCTGGTTTTCCTGTTAAACTTAAATTCTATGCCACGTAATCTAGGTAGTATGAAATTAAAACAGTAAACTAATTTGTTCCCGTGAAAAAATTACTAATTACATAATGCCCACTCAATTGGATAATGTTATCAAAAGCAAATTTTGAGATAGAGATTTAAAAAAAAAAGCGTCTGATAAAAATTAAATATATTAATTCTAATAGGAAAAAAATCAAACACTTGTGAACTACAATATTTATTTGAGATAAAGGTTCCAGTTCACATTTGAAGCACTACAAGTAAAGGCCAAAGCACTGAAAATGAAGTTCAAGTCTGGGACGAGTTACATCAGAAATTCAATGGCAGCTTCTCACCATTCATTTGCATTTGTGGTTATCGAGTCAACCAGCACTTCCATTCTCTTCAGAAAGAGAACAGCAGCAATCAAGAAACGAGAGAGAAACAGATCTCATATTTGAGCACCGGATCTTTCCAAACTGCTGTGTCACAGAAACATTCCAGTCTTACTGTGTCCAATGATGTCTCAGTATGCACTTTTTCACTGACATTAAACACTCATTAACTCAAATTATTACCATGAAACTTACTTCAAGGGTATTTCCATGGTACAACAAATTCTTGAATTACTGTACTATTGACAAAATTCACTAGTCTGTTATTACATACTACATTAATAGAAAGGGAACTGCTTAGCCAGATACAGAAAATATTAATTTTCATGTATTTCAAATCAACACTATTCAACTTGTTCTCTACCATGTAGATTCATACTCATTTCAGTAGCCTTAGAAATTCCTGCAGACTTCAGATAGGTTTTTTTTTCCAACATACCCTTAAAATTAGGATTCAGAAGTTCTTTACGGTTAGGACACTGAAGAGCATTTCCATACACGAGATCCAAAGCACATAATAAGAGATGGTAGGAATTGACCAAGTCATCACTGATCATAGGAAAATTTCCTTCAATATTAGAAAGACATAAAACATAGAATTAGCATAGATTTAAATTTTTTTAACCAAGAAGCTGTTGATATTTATATTACAATCAATAATGTCCTGGAAACACACTTTGGTGGTTATAAATATCTGGGTAACAGGCAGTAAAACAGACTCACACTTAATAACATATAGCACATATAATAGTAAAGTATGTTTTCAGAAACAACAGCAATTGTGAAGGAACTCAAATATATCGTGCTGTTCTGAAATCAAACCTTACCCAAATGTTGATAAACATGCTATTGCTGGCTCCCTTGTTCACAATAATCTGATTAACCAGTGCATAAACAACTTGAAGCAGCACAAATTGTATAATGCAAACTGCCTCAAGGAAGAAAAATGTGCTTCCATAACTCTGGCACCACCAGCCCCACTGCCCGGTGGAGTTCCACCCTTTGCTGGATTCCCACTCCACCAGCCTGGAAAAAATCCTGCTCTGAAGGCCAAGAAGGAGTAGAATGGGTTCTGAGGCTCAACTTTTCCCTTTTCCCCAAGTATGCACTGCTGTAAACAGTTGCAAAGAACTTCAGCTTTTGCAAGAGTAGACCCAGGTTTTCAGATGTCTCTCTCCTTCAGCTCCTGCCCCTCATTCTCCAGAACAAATCTGTGTTTAACTCAAAGTCTGATTTTTTTTTTAAACAATCTGTTTTTTTACAAAAATCTTGCTGGGGGCATGCTCATTATAAACAGTAATAAATGTAACTTTATTTCTCTTGTGCTTTACAAAAGAGTTAAAATGTGTATATCTCTGATCTGGTTTATTAAGCATTTTTTATTTATTATCTTCCTGTAGAAAAGAGTCCTTGTAACCTCTTCACTCTTTTATCATCTTTCACGAAGATCATATTCAGAGTCATTACTCTTTACTGAACTGATTACTCTTTACTGTTTATGATATCCCTCTAGAGGAGTGGCCATAGCTAAAAACAGTTTTGTAAAATAAATTAAACAATTAATTAATAATATAAATCATAATTCCATTAATTTTATGCACAGCACCATGTTTCTATTACTCTTTCAATACTAATAACTCTTCCACTCTTCCCCCCGCCTTTTTTCCCAGGGAAGCTCCAAATCACTTAGCTGAGCCCACTGTGAAGAACAGGTTTAAATTCTTGAAGAAATCCATCACATACTAATAAACTGATTTAGAACACATCAAAATGGATATATGATTAGAGAATTTTTCTAAATTATGCTGTTATTTTTCTACCCGTAATATACCATTTTGTTCAAATTTATGTTATTTTCCGGTTCCATATTTGTTAGAAGAAAAATAATTTCAGTGCAGATAATTTAAACTTTCTAAAATAATGGACCCAAACGAAACTTTGATTAACTGTACCCATTTATCAGTTATTTCCAAATCATTAAAGGTTCACAGCAAAGCAATGAAAGTCCTAAATACTACTAGCAAAACTTTAATCAATAAAATTCTCAAAGTAACTCTCATAACATAGGTTCAATTTCACAACCATGACAACAACCATGGCAATCATTACTGTCAGCACAGTCAAAAATAACTATAATTTCACAGTACCAATAGTTCCATAGTAATTTTTTGTTGCTGACATTTCAAACAATGGCTTACAGCTCCCTTTCACAACCTCGTACCAAACAATAAAAAATAGTTCTCAGTGCAGCAGATACTTTTTTCCCCTATCGATTTTAAAGAAAGAAATGAAGGAGTTTAAAGACAAATTCTTACAAACAGTACGCCAGAACTGCAGTGCCATTAAAGCAAGTGACTCCCTCACTGTCACCGTGCAGTGTATGGCAAAGCTGTGCCTTCTGCACCTGTGAACTGAGGGCCGTGGTGAGCAGCCTGGCAGGAACAGCCCAGGCAAGCCCGAACCTGCCACTGATGTGTGGTTGCTGTGATAAGGATTTACTGCCAACCCCCAAAACACAGAGTACAAAACCCAACATGAATACCTAATGCCTTAAATAGTCAACATTTAGTTTCCATTTTTGTGCTGACACACTTTAGTAGCCACTTTTTAATTTGACTGCTTCTATTTACTGTAAATTTTTCTTTTTTTTGTAAAATTCAATTGGGTATGTTATCAACATTGTATTCTCCACAAAGTTAGCTAGTATGTCTGAAACTGCTTGCTAATTAAGATGTAGTCAACCGATGATGGCAATACTCAAACATATTAATCAATAATTTAGCAACAGGAAGACCCATGAAGTCCCTTTGCACCTTGTCAACCACGCAATCTTCCCACAGAAGTAGGAACTTTACAGAAAGGAAAAAAAAAATCTGTGATTTTTCAGACTGCCCTGCTTACTCTCTCAGCTGCCTGCCTGTGCTAAAGAAGTCCTGACTGACTGGAAGTAAAGTACTAACTCTCCTCTGGAGCTGGTGGATGAAAATCATGCTGTGCTTAACGGCTGAAAGCACCATACTTGTTTAGGAAAGATTTCTCTTCCCCAGTAGAGTGAAATTTGCAACCTGTTACAAAAAAGCATCTTCTTCATAGGGATAGAGTGCTCAGTGCAGCTCTCATGCACCAGGCACAGCCTTCCTGACCTTCAGACAGGGATGTGGTGCTGAGGGTCCAGTAACGCTGCCAGTTGGCAGTGTGGCACAGTGCAGAAAGAAAGGCTTTGTAAAAAAAATTCTGTGCTGAACAAAGTTAGTGCCAGGCCATTCAATATTGCCACAGCCTACTCCGTCCTATCCTCAAAATCATCCCATTAAGGAAATCACAGTGCACTGCAGGAATCTTAACACTGATTCACTTTTAAATTTGAAAAAACACATCCCACCACAAATCCCCAAGCCCAAACAAAATTCCTTTTATCTCTTTCCTTGTAGAAATTAAAATATTGGTTTTCCTCTAGTAGATGTTACATTATGAAAAAAATATTAAAAGTTACTGAACATTATCAATGGACCTGAATCTACAATGATGCTCTTGTGGAATATAAATCCTGTCTCTACCTTCCCCAGAGCACTACCTTACTTATACACAACTCACAGTGAACACTCCTCAAAGCAGGACTTGAAACAAGGTGTAGGGATGTAGAAACTCTTTAAGAGTTTAAGGTTTGATGAGGAAAAGTTTTAGACTATATGCGCTATGACTGAACAACTGAAGCCTAAAATGAGGATTTAATCCTGTTCCCTCCTTTTTCTCCCAACAGTCATTATCAAGAAAAACATGTGAAATTCTCTACTGTTCTTATAAGCTTTAAGACTGCTCTTACAATAAAGGTTATATGTACACTGCACTCATTTGGTGTTTTAAGGACCGATATAAAACAATGACTAACAAAACCATGTTTGTGGTATTTAATCCCTCTCAGATCTCTTACCTTTTGCATGAACAAACAGCACCCAACAAAACTGGAAAACTTCAGTCACAGTACATGGTTGTCGTCTTTTGGAGTAAAATACAGCAAGAAGACAATAAACTCAATGAATCAAAACTGATACAACATCATATAACAGTCAATAATTCAAAGACAAAATTAGGCTTTACTATAGTGGAGCCAAAATCTTACACCCTTTCCACAAAACCCTGACTAAAGATAATTCAGAAAACTGCATGTGGGTTTAGTGCAGACACAGCTGGAACCCCAGTCTCAGCCTGCATGCAATGGTTCATTTCCACAGCACCCCTAATAGGTACAGTACCAAAGAAACAAAGCTTCCATTATAAAGTAAAATATCCACAAGATCTGCATCTATGAAGAAATCCATGGAAGTTACCAGGCAGTGAAACAGGCTGAGTTGTATCATGAACTACTAAAGCTATGCAGATCATAAAAGGATCAAATTCTTCCTGTCTCTGCCATCTTCAAAATACTAGTGTTTCCTTTGTCTACAGGCTGATTTAAATCTCTCTCATCTCCCCCACCGCCCAAATGATTAGAAACTTAGCAGCCTTGGGATTTCCTGCCCCCTGTCAGATCTGAAACTGAAAAAGAGATTAGAAAAATTACCGCAAGCAAGGACAGACCAAGTCCAATATTAGAAACAACTGCTATGAAAACACAGCCAAAATACAACTAAAACAACCAAGCAACTTTATTATTTTTTTGCTACAGTAATGCTCTAAAATCAGTCTGGAAATAACAGAAACGCACCTCTGTTTTCTTCCTCTCTGTTGACGAGGTTGATCCTCTTGAGGATACCTGAAAATGTCCTGAAAAATGGGCTCATACTTCTTAAAAATGACTGCAGAAACTGTAAAGTTTCTCTCTAGTCTCTCAGTTCGCTCTCTGAACTGGGATGGTAGATTTGCCATGTCTTCCCACTTCTTCATCTTGTTGAAAAACTCGATCAAGCTGAAAATACCAAACGGGTTAGATCTGAAAGGCCGTTTGTTTTTCCTGCAGAAATAAACTCTACATTTTCAACAAAAGTGCAATTTCTGCTTCCCAAACTACTGATAAAATGGTGGCATTGCAAACACGACAACGAACTCAGAGCCAGTCCCTCACCCATAAACATGGATGAGCTCAGACAGCTCGCAAAATATTTTTAGATCCCCGGTTGATAACCACATTAACTGTGTACTCACAGGTCTGGAGTCTCCTCACAAACACAAAATCCAACAGTCAGATTCTTCTAAAATCAGATTTGCCTCCTTTTTCTGAATAATTTATTAATTTAAATAAAACAAACCCTGAGATCTACAATGCTAAGAGACAACGCTGATTCAGAAAACAAAAGTTTATAGAGGAACACTTTTGCATTGTTTAAACCAACAACAATGCTTCAACAGTAGAGGAAGTGAGAGAAAAAGTGCATACGAACATTCTCTCTCTTTTCCATGCTACCTACTGAATTTTTAGAAAACAGTGAGATTGCTAATCAATAAGGTCAGTCGTTTCAGGAAGCTTTTCTTTATTACTTTATGGACACAAATATTTGACATAAATTTTTTCATCAGATTCTGACCTCACTTTAGTGATTTTGTGAAAAATGTGAAAAGTGAAGCTTTCTTATGAAAAAAGGAGGTAAATTGTGTGAATATTTTCACAGCAAATTAAAAATGGTTTCTCATGTGAGTTCACATTTTGCACACACCAAAAACCACCTGTTCTTCAGCAACTGGCTTCTTTCTCCTTTCAGAGAAGAAAGTCAATCTCTTTATTTTGAAGATCAGTGTTTTTAGAATGTAGTACTGAGCAAAAGGAACTGCCCTACTTCTGTGGCAATGAGCTGTAACACAAACATTCTAGTGATACAAATTCTACCTTTAAAAGCAGGAAACAAAAATTACATGTAGCTTTTACTCTCTATTTCTAAATTTCACCAGATGATAAGCACTCCTTTAGATTTTTTAAGTGTTTAAAAATCAACAAAAAGAAAAGTTACCTTTGGTCTGAACAGCGCAGGATTCTGGTTAAGGATACATAATTTCCTTCTGCTGTTCCTCTGCTAACAGTTGGAATTGCTTTCCTGCAAGCCACGTACAAGGCACAAGCCAGCCAATGCATGTCATTTCCCTGTGAATCAAAACATCAGGCATCTAAAAGACTTCACTGAAAAGAAAAACATACTTTTCAGCTATCCCAACATCATGGAAAAGAACTGTGTCCTAAAGATAAAGCTCAACCAGTGACAAAGCTGATTTACTGTTTCAAAGTTCTGTTTTGCTTTGGGTTTTTAACTGCAAGAAAACAGATGCTAAATAAACACTTAACACTGAACTGCAACAAAACTAAAATTACTAGTTACCACTATATATTTCACACTTGACCCAAAGTGTAGCAATATATTTTTAGTGTTGTTCTTCTCCTATAGTATTTTGTACTGCTCTGATTTATAAAAGAAAAGGCTACAGTTCCCTGCTACCAAAACATTCCTCTGCCCTGAACGGACAGTAGGAAAACAAAAATATCGTTTCCATTTTGCTCTGTATTACACAGCAGAACAATTATTCGGTCTGTTACCCAAAGACAGACATTAATTCTAATGAATACTTGAAATTTTATTCTCCCTCTCTGATCAGACAGTAATACTTCAATGGGAAAAGGACTAGTAAAACAAGGGGCCAAACTGAATTCGATGCTGTTGTTGGGCTAGGAGGCATCACGGGGGCGGGTGAGCGCACACCTTCGGGGGCAAGGCAGGGCTCCTTCCCGAGCATCGCAGCCCGTCTGCGATAGCCACGGGCCGTCCGTGTGTGACAGAGGCGCTTTCAAAGCACAGCTCCTCCTTCCCGCACGGGCGGCCCCACTCCCGCAGCACCGAGCCCTGCCCCGGGTGCGGAGCCGCAGCAGCTCTGCCCCGAGAGCCGCCCGGGCACGGGGAGGGCAGCGCTGGGACGACCCGAGGGACTCCCGAGGTTTATCACAAGCGCCACCTTTGCTGTAGGACGGCACCGATAAAAGGCGCCGCCGAAGGTCCGCGGGCGCGTCACCGCGTGTTGCTGTTTTCAAGAACGACGTGACAAAACCCTTTACCTTTTACCCTTTACTCTCCGGCCCGTGCTGTACGGCGGCTGCACACAAGCCCCTAATAAACAACTAATAAATGTTATCACACCTGCGCCGGGCATCTCCGCGGGCCTCGCGGGGCTGCGCTCGCCGAGGCCACTGTGTCGTTTCTCAGCCGAACCGCTGGAAGCGGAAGGACCATAGCCACGGGGGCACTTCCATTTTTAACACCTTTCTGCCGCTCGACTGGAAATTGCGATGTTTTTTCTCGGCCGCTCGGGCGGGGTGAAGGAGAGGCCGCCGCGCCTCCACGGCCGTCCCTTCCCTCCGCGCTTCACCCCGCGCCGGGATCCCCCCCGGGGCCGGCCGGGGCCCCGCGCCCGCCACCCCCCCCTCACCTCCAAGGTGTAGTTGCGCCTCATGCTCTGGTAGCTGAGCCAGGCCTCGGCGCGGGCGCGCTCGTCCATGTTGAGACTTCTGCAAAGCTCCTCGTAGCGCTGCCGGGTCTCGCCGTCCTCGCCCGGCGGGGACGGGGCTGCGGCCGCGCCCCCCGCGGGCCCCGGC
>VZRJ01005461.1:887771-978337 GCA_013397565.1 Ptilonorhynchus violaceus
GGGGCGGGGGCGGCAGGGAGCGGACAGTGCGGGATATGGGCTGTGTTATACATATACATACATACAGACAGACATACATACATATATACACGCACAGTAGGGGGCAGGGGCTGTATTATACACACACACGCAGTGCGGGATACGGGCTGTAATTATACACACGCAGTGCGGGTATGGGCTCTACACACGCACACGATGAGTTCTACATTCACACATCTAAGCAGAAACAACGACATTTGGTTCTTCAGCTACAGCTTCAGACCATTACAATGAAAAAAAAAAAAACATTTCCAAACAAGGCCAAGATTCACTTTTTATTGAAGCAATTTTAAACTTTTAAATGGCTACCCCACTAATGGGGAGTGAATCGATTGATTTCAGTTTTCAAAGTATAAACAGCAACACATTGGAAAGATACAGAAAAGTAGCTCCCACTGGTGAAGCCCCCACTGAGCAGAGAGCTCCCAAAAATAAGATTTAAGGAGAGGTCAGTCCTAGAGCAGGTGTCAATTGAGTGATCAGTAAAACAGGCTACACTTTATTAAAAGAGATCGATAGACTCCGCTGGTTTAATTTTGTATTACTGGTATTTCACTAACACTGAAAGCTTCAGAGGAAAAAATGCCAAGAAAAGATGATTTGGCTGACCTGAGATGTGATTCAGGACACAAATACACATTTTGACCCAGCAGTGAGAACAGCAGAAAGCCCCAGCTGGCACTGGAAGATGGTGATGTCAGCAGGGTCCCCCCTTACCTGCAGCCCTTCAGACTGCCAGAACAACCTATAACATTAAAAACTAGTGGTTAGGCCATATTTAAGGTGTTACATCTCTTTAATACCGAGGAGTTGTCAACTTTGCAGTAAGGCGAAGTTCCTGCTCTGAGATTTGCAGGGCATTGATGGGAAGCTCTTTGCCACTCAGAAGACTATCTAATGCTCTAAGGCTTTTCAGTTTAGCTAGATTTACAGTATCCACTAATGCAGAAAGCAGCAATAACTTATTACAATATTTTATACTGAGAAGCATTTACTCTTTCAAAATCCTCCACATTAGAAAGAAAAGAACAAACCCCCACAGTATTGAAAGATAAACAAAGCTGAGGTTAAAGGGAAGGTTATTATGCTGTGATTACACCTCTGTACTTCCCTATGGTTTTGTGCATCCAGACTTTGTAAATAAACGGTTTAACTTGACTGGTCTTGTGTAGAAAACTTACAAAAAAGGGCTAAGTTTTCATTTAATGGTGTACTGAAAACTTGGACAAGAAACATTTTAGTGCAATCTTTTCTATCCCTGAGGACTTAGCTTCACTTGTTTCTCCACGTCACCTCTTCCCTCTTTCCCTCCTGCTCCTTGCCCATTAAAAAGACGCAAGAATAACAAAGAGTTATCCTCCTTTTGCATGTTAATTACTTGAATCATTTCCACTCCTGGCACCCATGTTAGATCTACTATCACAAATTACACCCACAAACACCCTCTCAGCCTGAGCCCCTCACAGCTGCTCAGGTAACGCCACAATAACATACATTTTTTACTGTCCTGTTGTTTCAGAAATTTCCCTTATGAACATGCTATAGCCACCTGCTTTGAGAAGCTGCACACATCCAACAGAATCAAGCAGAGGAGCTGACATGGCAGTTCCCAAATCAAAAGCTGTTACCTTCTCAGAACAGAAAACAGTTTGAGGACTATTGAGGTGGTTTTGGAGAGTACTAGGAAAATAGAGAGATGATGATACTGTACCTGACATTAGGATCCCAAGAATTTCCCAAACCAGCCTCTCTTATAGTCCTGAGACCTTACCTGGAACACTAATGAGAATTGTGCACTGTCAAGTCTCGTTCATACTGGAAGCAGACAGGAGGCACGGCAAACAAGTCCTTGTTTTGCAGTGTAACTTCATGCAGGATCTTGGGCATTGCATTTTCCTTCCTTCTTTGTGTGAGAGAGCCTGAAAGGAGGCAGTATTAAAGAAAAAAAATTGGAAAGCTTTTATCTTTATTTCCTTTCCTCTAAATGTAACAAAGAAATTATACTGCCTGTTTGTGTAAAACACTAGGGACATTTAGATAAGCCAGGACAATTATTTTGTAAACTCCCATGGCTACGTGAGTACATTTAGTCTCCTCTGCAGACACCAACATGAGCCCAGTGTCCCAACAGTGTACAGATGTAAAATTTCAAATGCTGGTCAACTGCAGCAGTGTAAACCCCACACTGCACTAAAAAAGCCTGTTCATGTGGAAGGTAATTATAGGTGTAATAGAACTAGGTCAGAAACTGTTTATACAACTAGATGTTAGTAACTTGCACGTGACAAATAATTTCATGTAACACTACTGTGCAAATCCCTTTATATGAACCCTGAACATTCCACTACAGCTTGAATGCAGACAGTGAGAACTAAACCTTCACTTTGATGGGCCATCAGCACTCTGGCACTGAGCAATCAATGAAAAACGTATTACTAAATAACATGGGCACAAATCATTTTCTCAGAGACAAAACAAGGAGGACAGGAATTTGCCCTGGACACCTTGTTAAGTAGTCTTACCTAATCATCATATGAGCATGCAATTTCAAAGGAGTGCAAGAAATTAGCCACCAATATACTGCCTAGATCATCTGTTCCTTGGGAACAATTTCATTAAAAAATAGATCCTTGTATCTTAATTTACAGACCAAGATGATTGGATTCTAAAAATAAATTTAAAAAATACTATTGGAGATTTTGCAGGACTTCCAAAGAAAAAAGAAAAAGAGGAGAACTTGAGAACAGAGCTCAGGTATATGTGCATTTTTATCACCTGTGTACAGATCTGAGGAACCAGAAGCTCAGAAAGGATGATCAGGACATGAAGACAAAACTCAGACTGAAATAAGTAAGGATACCATTGTATCATTCAAATGCAATGCCAGGTTAAAACAAGGTGGCACTGGACAACCAGGAGACGACTTGGGTTCAGGAGAAATGTCTGTGCCCTGTGTGAAATATATATGCAATAATAAGTTATGTCTACACAATTAAAAGATTTAATAAATATGTGGAAAGTAATGCAAAGTTTTAAAAAGAAAGATGCAAAAGGTACTTTGCTGCCAACCCCTTATATAAAATTAAGGTGACTTTTGGACCAGAACCTGGACCGCATATTCCTGTCTAACCATACGTACTGAAGGGCTGGGAACAACAGCTTATTTTGTTTCTAAGACAAGAGAATTAGAGGCAATTGATTCCCAGTAAAATTACACAGGAGTAAAACATGGTCTTGGGCAGGGGGTGTGAGTGTTACATCTTTGGCTTGTTTGAAGGGGTTTTTTTTAAGGGCTTAAGAATCATTTCAGTTTTAAAACCTAGCACTGAAACTTGACTTTCCCTGCTGGAAGATACACGTTTAATCCTTACACAGCATTACTTTCACATACTGAGGCCGACATCACGGGTAGTCAAAGAATATGTTTAATAAAAAATAATTAAACTTCCATTTGCTCTATAGAACATCATAGAAAGTAATTCAATAAATTACAAATGACTTTTTAAGACGCTTGTTCAACTACAGAAAGCAAATTCAGACTACACAGAACACAACTGGCAAATATTGCAAATGTCCAAAAAAAACCTGGACTAAGACTTGGATCATGAAGCCTGAAACAAGGGATAGAAATACAAGGCAATAACAGCTAAGGTTTTTTTAGTAACTACCAACACACACTTTATCATCACCTTGGATATCCTTTTAATTTTAACTTCAGTATTAGTGTAATTCTACTGAGGTTTCCTTATAACCCTTAACTTTATACAACCGTATTTGCATATAGTTTAGCTGATAGTGGGACATTTTTTCCCCTTCTGGATCAAACTGATGAAAAATAACCCAAATATATTATGTTCAAGTCTACACCAGCCTTCATTACTTGAAACTGTAATTGCCTTATTACATAGAAAGAATCACTAGAACAGTAACCAAACTTACTTGACCATAATAGGAAAATACTTTATTTCATAAATCTGATATAAATTAGGTTTTAGCCACAAGATTTAGGACTTGCTTTGTGGGGGAAGGGTGGGAAGTGATGGTATTGTTGACATACTCCATCAGCAAACAAAGTTAATAACTGCTTGTAAAACTTTGGCTATTTCATAGATGCATCCTAGTTAAATAAAAGTGCTATATTACAAAGGGCAAAATATTAAATACGAAATACTTTTTATTTTAATGATGAAGAATTGCTACCCCCTTCTCTTGGCAGTTTTTGATTTTCACTATTGCTAAGACACTGCATGAAGGGCCAAAAATCAGAATACTATCTGGGAAATACGTAACCAGCACAATCCAAATGGTACTTGTATAATTGTGTAATTACATCTAATACTGCTTCTAATCATGGGGCTAGTTATTTTGCACATAGAAACTTATATTTCATTGGTAAAGTTCTTGATAAAAAACAACACAGTTGTTTTACTGTACAAGCAAGCAACAGAACTATATCAAAATATACAGTTTTTGTTTTTTATTTTTAAATTTATCCCTTTGTAAAGCTTTTTCAATGACTTTCACTAGTACCTGTATCTATTTTCTCTTAACACTTGCCTATTCTTGGACCGCAAATGATGTAACCAAGGTCAACTGAAGTCTCAGTCAGTTCAGAAGTTCCGTAAATGTGAATGTGGGCCTCGACCGTGTCAGAGTAATAGCAGCTTAAGAAGAAGGAGGAATCATATCACACATCAAATCTTAGACAGATTTTATATAGTAAAGGGTTCTAAGGATTTGGACTTAAACAGATGCCTTATGCCCTGTTCCTGTGGTTCCTAGGAATAATTTGTCTTCCTTGCTATTCAAAGTGCTTTTTCTTTAGTGGGTAACTCAGCATAATATATGAAGTGATATCCCAATAATGATTTTGGGTAATATTTAATATTTAGTCAGATTTAAATCTGCAGAGAAGTTTAAACTCAAAAGGAGTTCAAAACTATCTGTACTTTATTTACCATTATTAACTGGGAACTCCAGGAGGTTTTATGACATAAAACACAAATAGAAATCTACACAAACAAAGCAAACAAACAATTTTTACATGAATTATGCAGTGTTGAAAGGTCTTTTCAGTGGCACTTTATGACAGTTTGCCTCTTCTGAGTCTTGGGGAAACTACTCCTCATTTTGGGACTTTTAATTCTGCAGAGGGAGCCCAAAACTTTGCAAGGTGTAAACTAAATAGATCTACATGGTGCCAAGTAGCATGAGATAGGACAATTTTTGCTTTCATCCCGCCTTACTGCTGTCAAAGAGAACAGTTGTAATAAGGGGGAAAGAAAACCCCAACAGTCGTATCTCAAATAACTCAGATTTTAACATGCTATACAGGATGTCTTTAGAAAACAAAACAAAACCTGAAAACAAGTAATAGAAACCAATGTAAACTTCCTAAACTAACTCAGCTGAGGTAACAGGTAGCCAGTTTAATTGGCTGATTGGGAAAAATTTATTTTCTTTTAAACACACTTGTACCTGAATTGGAAACAGCAGTGCATCACAACACTAGAGCATTTTCATGTAATTAAAGCAATGGATGGTGATGTAGATTCTACAGCTTTCATGACATTCATTAGCTGCCCAAATTATTGCTGAGTTTTGATCTGTAAATTATAAGTGTCAAGGAGGCTGTAAAACTATATTCAAATTAAATCAATAATATGCATAAAGTATTCTGTGTTCACTGCAAATATATTAAATATACAGCTCTTACTTGAGCATTATTTTCATAAAATTAACCCCCCAACAAAATTATAATGCCTTTTGTTGTAATTTTACACCATTGTGTATTTGATAGTACATACAAGTTCAGAAACTTATGAACTTCAAGAAATATTACATGCAAAACGTCTCTGAAAGCAGTTTGCACTTCTAAACAAATACTGAAATGTTCGGTCAGTAAATCATTGATGCACTCAACACTGGGTTATTTACAATGAAATAATTAAAGAATAAATTCAAAATCAGTTTATAATTTAAGTGCAGAGTCTGGGGTCAGTCTTCATCGCTCGAATCCGAATCCTCAGATGAAGACGATGTACTGTCAGATCCAGACGAAGCATCTGCTTTCTCTGAACCCTCATCTGTGCTGTTTTCGTTGTGAGAGCTTGGCTCCGTTCCCCCTTTGTCTTCCTGATCTCTAACCCTAGAATTTTCCTCCTTTTCTTCTGTGGGCTTCGCTGAGCCTGTGTCATTGCTTTCACTGTTCTGTACATCAAAAATATTAGACTGAGACAAAGCTGGGATATGAAGATTAAGGCCTGGAGTGAGAAGCATCCCTGGGTAAAGTATGTTGGACAAAAGTAAAGGGTTAAGAGAGAGAGGATTGGCAGCTGCAGCAGCAGAGGATGTTGAAGGAGAACTTGAAACAGAGTTTTCACCACCAGTATCCGTATTTTGGTCTTCTGTCCTTTCTTTCTTTGTATCTGTCTCCTTTGAATCGTTTCCCTTTTTCTCCTCCGAAATGGATTCTGTAGACTTTGTCAGAAGTCCTCCCATGCCCAGCAAGTTTGGTAATCCAGCCATCCCTGACAGCAGCATGGGGAACATGGCAGCCATATTCTTGGCTTCTCCTCCAGCAGCTAAGCCAGCTGGCATTCCCATTAATCCTGCCGTCACTTGCAGCGACTGCAGGTTTTGCAGGTTCTGCTGTAAGGCCTGAAGACTGGGCAGATCCACTCCTGGAAGCAATCCATTGGCAAGCAGGGGGTTGACGGACACGCTGGCAGCAGAGGCAGCTGCTGCAGCTGCTGTTGCCTTGGCAATCTCACTTTTGGGGCGCCTCCCCCTCCGGCTCACTTCTTCCCGCACCACCGGTCCCGTGAGGATACGGTCAAACATGGCTTCCGGGAGAAACCCCTAAAAGGGACACAGTGGGCACTTTGAGTGTTTTCAGAGCTTGAAGATGGCAAAGTAAAAGCAAACAGAGGTCTCAAGTGTACAGAAGAGTGTCAAAGACGATTCTGGCACAGCAGCCTGATCTCCAGACAACTCCCTGGAATTTGTGATACCACATCCCAAATGTCTAAGGGCCCATCTCCACTGTGAGGGCTACACACCGATCTTCTCACACCCTCTGCTAACTCATCCTTAGTGGTTTGCTGGCACATCAAGCCAAATACAGCTAATTATAGGAGCAAGCTCAATCTAAGATCTAAACCAGCACTGCTTTGAAATATTATCACAGTGCAATCACTTGACAGTTTAATTAGTTATTCAATTTAAAGTTAAATATGTGGGATTGCACACAGACCAACAATCTCTGAGCCCTTTTTATTACTGCTGGTGTCTATTTGATGTCCTCATATTTCATCTCATCCACAAACTGAAGAATAAACTGTAAAGACTCAATGTGAATTTAAATTAAATTCAGAGTACTTCTATTTAGTATTACTTCACCTCTCTATGTCCTCCTACCTAACAAAAAAGAATTGCAATGCACACACTAATGTTCCCTTCAAAATGCATTGTCTCAAAATTTCCTTTTTAAAATGGCAATCATAAGATCAATTATTATTCAGCTCCACTGTACCATCTCCTTTTTTCCCCAGCAAATAACTCTAATTTAAATTAGCTTACTACAACTAGAGGAATTCAGAACTCAAGCTCTGTTCTTCTGTCCTGTGGATAGCTACTAAATACTCAAAGTAAGTCTGCTATTATTTATACCTCTATTCAAAGGTGTACAAAATCAACACAACTTTTTGAAATTCAAACTATGTTCTTATCTTCAAGGCAAGACTGAGGACACTAATTTCTCAAAGCTGCACACTAGAAGTGAATTAATTAAAAAGTAAAATAAATACTTAAATTTAATATTTAATATTTAAAATTAAGCATTTTTTCTTCCTAACTGTAACTTTGAGAAATATTCTTATTCTTACCTAATACCTGGGCTAATATCTTTCCTAAAAACCACTAAGGCTACACCTATGACATGAAAAAGCCACAGTATTACAGCACCTTCAATAAAATCTCTAATTTGGGATTTCCAGTCACTGTTCCATCCCCTTCTCCTACCCCAGCTGTGCCAGCAAAGCATTTACTGAACTAAGCTGGCAGAAAGCTGACATTCACTCATGTTTGCTGTTAATGCAATACCAGAAACGAAAATCACACCTTTGGGCATGCATTATTTTTCTGTTTGCCTTGTTTCCTTTCAGATACACTTCATGTTATCTTATTCTGCAAATACTCACAGACTGTTTTACAACTTCTCCCCATTCAGGAGCCACTCCATACTCTGGATTTTCTTTCAAGAATCTGCACAAATCCTTCAGAGGGGGAGCAAATGCACCCCCAACCTGAGAAGCAGAAGATAGAAGTCAGTGAATATGTGACAGTCGATAAGAAAAAAGGCAACATTTATACCTGATACTATTTCATTTTTGCCTTTTAAATAAAACAGTAGAAATAAAGTCTCACTTCAAATTATCAATGAGCATGATACTGCTTTTGACTGATTCCTGGTAGAAAAAGTGTACATGATTTGTTCTAAATCTACTAAACTCAAACTCATCTATTAAACTTATAGTTTCAAACTTCAATATTTCACATTCCCACTAATGTTTAATGTTTATTTAGACATGCAACGAACAGAAAAGCAACCACATGAACAGACAACAACAGTCGTCCAAGTATTACCAAGAAGGTTCTAAGTACAATCCTGGTAAACTTCTCCTTTATTCAATGTATCACTCCTATCATCTCAGTCAACTTCTAAAAATACTTCTATTAGGAGGCTCTGCCATTGTGAAATTAGTTCTTGAGGTTTTTTAATGCAAAAAAGGCCAAGTTAAAATTGCTAAACAGCATATTCTAATAAAATCATATAAGCAGTAAAGCAAGCTTTTAAACTGATTAGAGGTATTATTCAGATCCAGAAAACAAAAAACAAAAAAAAATCCAATTTCTGCTCAACTTTCTCTATAAAATGCAACTTAAACTCATATTTTCTAGGCTACTATTGGTCCCCTCACCCCATTACACAAAGGATTACAGAACTAAAAAAGAAAATCAGACAAAATGAGTTTGATGATGCAGAGAAGATAGAGACAATGGAAAAACGAGATTAATAAAGTAGCCAAGTCTCAACTATGGAGTGGAAATTTGAAGAAAAAAAAGCCATCATGAAAACACAGGTTTTCACAGAAAACAGAGATCAAATTTCTCATTCCTTGGTCCTCCACTCTGACAAGATCCCTGAGGGCACAGTTTACTGAAGAGCAGCCATGGGTCCCAGTTTCAAGAGACTCACAATCATTCTGGTTCCTCTTTAGAGCTGCTGTCTCAATACACTGACGAGATTAAAGACTCAAATTCTGTCACACTCTCCCCATAGAGATGGACAAAGCTTCTGACCTTAATACAGCAATACACAAAAAAAAAAATCCTGCTTTACTTGCAGCTGCTCTAACAAAAAGAAAAGCTGGCAGTGTTACAAGGGAAAATGCTGCATACGTGGACACAATAGCTCCAAGATTCCCACTGGACTGGTGCGCTGGTACTACACTGACACCATCGCACACATCTGCCCAGATCTGTTGAATAGACACCAGTAATGTTCTGTATGCTTTTCTTGAATATTGCCTTTAGCATTCCCCAGAGCCTATTCAAATGCATTATGCTGTTCCCAAACTTTGATCACCTGCACAAAAAATTCAATTCAACACCTGCTCTCACATCTTCCACTGCTGGGTTTTTACACAAGAATTCCCCTTCTCCTTTTGTTCTCCTGTTTCCCCACCATTTCACCTAGAAATGTGACTGACAGCCAATACGTACTGGTGAACCATAAAGGACAAATGCCAGAGATAACTGAAAAAAGCAAAAAGCAAAATAATCCAGTACAAAGGATTTTTGCAATTCCTATGGACAAGTTTCTATGCAGGATACACTACTAAAATATGAGTTTAATTGTGTCAAAAACAGTAATGAGAAGATTACAAAACATTTCAAACTTCTGATGAAGTTGCCACTTTGATCACATATTTTGAACACAAATTTTGAACACATATTTTAATGGCCCTGCCTCTGAGTCAATAGCACGAACATTGCACCATACCAAGTGTTCAGTTCTATCTGAATATAAATAATGGGCTAAGTTTCTATCTGTATCTTACATATTTTCAAAGTTGCAAAACATTTACTAGGAGATTGTAATTGATTTTTTTGCTCTGTGCCAAAACTTTAAACTAAACACCTTTCATTTGTAGACTTGGACAATTTTAGCAAGTGTAATATATAAAGTTCTTCATCAAGGGTTAACTTTTCACTTGAGGAGTATCAGAAGGGGAACACTATCATGAATACCTTTCTTGCATTTCTTCTATTTATGAGCTGAACGCGTTCTTCACCAGTTAAACTATTAACATCCAGTTTATTGGGGTTTCGACAACGGTGTCTTTTTTGTTTGGGCCTCCCATCGTGCAGCTGCATCCTCTGTTATAAAGGAATTAAGAAGCCAATTATCTTTCTGATATAACTGCTTTAAAAACAGTAAGATTTCTGTGCATCGTCTTGAGTCAGGCATTAATTTCAAGTCAACTTTAACTTCAGAAATATTTTAATAACAATACTTATTTACTGATCACAATCATTTAATAAGCAGCTCAGTAAACAGCACTACATCTTCTCTCTGATGCCTCTACCAATTGCTTTGTTTTATTAATTTTTCAATTTTTAACAGTGCTTTAACTGTCTAGAACATTGCTGCTGTTTTGTATTGTAACATCTTTGTGGAGAAGTAAGGTTGTTATTCCAGATGTCATACACATGATTTTCTTATATTCTGCTCAACACTAACAAATCTCAAATTTAGCGGTAAGGTAATGAGAGGATCATACCCACACAAACATCACTACCACAGCACTGTAATGTAGGTATGAAATAGATTCCACAGTAAAGTCTTTAATCCTCTTGCACATCACTAAATATTTAGTTACACATTTTAGCTCCCATCATCAATATCATGATGGGTTTTCTTATTCTAGGGCATTTTTTAAATCCTAGATGAAATTATACAAAGATCAAATGTCTTGATTCAGTATTGCTTTTCTTGGTAATTACATTTGTAAGCAAGAAGGAAGGCTTGCAGACCTCACATTGTAAAAATAAATGGACATTTTCCTTGCCTAAAAGAAACAAGAACAAACAAATAATTCCCGGTAACAGGGAATACAATTCCAAATACATAATCTGTGAAATATTTTACTATTTAACTAAGGCAGAGGCAAGAGGAATACTCACAGGAATACAAGCTCCTGAATCTTCAACATATCCAGGATGTTCTTTAAGCCACCTTTCTAAATCTTTTCTTTTGGGAGCATCATCTCCTGCAAGCCTTGTTCCATCTTTTAGGTTAATAACAGGAACTGGACTCTCTGCATCAAGCATGCCTTGGGACTGTGTATAAGTGAGTGCTGGGTTTATTCCTGCTGCAACCTGACAGGAGTTAATACCTGGATTAACCTGGAGAAATTAAAAACATCTGACTGAATTCTCCATAGAAAAGAAACCATCACAATTATTTAATGTATGATTCAATGAAGGCCACAGTCCTGCAGATCATTCTGCACCCATTCAAGGACTTAGGAACACTGCTCATGCCAGAGATCCCTTCAAGTCACTGTGCAATCAGGTCCTGTAACAGGTGTTACAGGAAAGGATGTTAGGAAGTGTTGCTATGCCAAACCACAAATTTGTAATAATACATTGTTAAAGTTCATCAGAAATAAAGTTACATTTTAAGAATAGTTATCAATATTGTCTATAGCTAATATTTAATGAAACTCCATCAGTTCTCATTTGTGTCGTCATAAACTATCAGCAAAAAAATACAAACCAAACTCAAATGTTTTGAGTGAAAGTTTTTGTTGAACATTGACAGCAGGTTATGCTCAGTGAAGGTACTAACAATAATGTGGATCTTATTTTTTGGATACAAAATCAAGTTTACTTACATGGTTAGGCTGTTTATTTCTATTCATAAAGAGGACATCAACTCCCTCCACATTCTTCCTTCTTCCTCGTCTCTTTTTGACTACAGGCTGACTGTCAACTATGACTCCATTGGCACTGGCTGTTAAGTGACTGGAAGTACCTAATAAATGATGCAATAAAACTAGTGTCAGATGCTTGTTTATAAAAAGAAACATGTCTGAATAAAAAAAGGAAATAAAATTACTTGAAATAGTGCAAGTGCATATAATTTCTACATGTAATAAAGTCAAATTGCCCTTTGTTTTATGACTGTTTAAAACATCATGAATATCAGGCTCCGAAAAGCCGTTTTGCTATGAAAATTTCATTACTGCCCCCCCACTCCCTCCAGATTAATCTGTACAGGGATGAGAGCTGTTGAAAACTGTTGACATCACACTCACACAGAGGCAGACATCCCTAAATAAATGTTTAACAAGACCTTAATGGTATGTTGCAATTTTTAATCAGAAGTTGGCCTAAATCAAGCACCAATTTTTAATAATTTCAAGTATTTTAATCCAAATGTTCACTCCCTACTTTAGGCTCATTTTTATTTGTCAGTGTGCACCTACTGTTATGTTTTTATGAAACAAGCTCTCAGGTTTTGGCTATAAGCCAAAAATTGATCCTAGATGATTGTCCTTCACTGTCTCTTTACATGAGACACAGGAAAGATTATTAAGCATGCAAACTGGCAGAGGCATAAATCTGGAACTCTTCATCTTTACTTACAAAGTAGCCACATTAAGTTCCGAGTTAAACTGATTACTGTCAGTGTACAGTGATCCACTTTATAATTATTAAAATCTTCTTGGGGGGGTGTTTACAATGTATAATGGCATCATTCTAAAAAACTAACATTACAGTAATTGACACTGTGACAGAGTATCAGGTGCTCCAAACTGGAGAGCATCTCCACACTGGAGAGAATTTCTCCACATTGCATTTTAGAACAGCAACATTGCAGCCATCTCTCTCCACTGCTTGTATATGGAGATCAACAGAAGAACACAGAAGATTTCATACTAACACTTATGCCATCTGATACTTTATGTACCTGATTTGGGAAGTGATTTTGGGAAGTTGACAAGGCTGGTTTCTGAAGCATTCTGGAGTTCACGTAGCCGAGCCAGATATTGCTGCTGACCCAATGCACCTTCCTCGCTTTCAAATGGCCTTTTCTGAGACAGTCCCTGCTTCTGAAAAGTCAATTTCAAACCACCTTCCTGTTAAATAAATGCCAGGGTTAGAAGAGCTTCTGCTGAAGCAGAAATGACTACTTCATAATCAGGATTTTCACATACAGTTACTCCAGGAGAGTTGAGAAAGAATGGAAACACTTGTGGTAGACCTTTTGTAAGTCTTGCCTCTCCATGTAAAATCAAAATCTGAACAGAAGTTTCATCTTAACTGAAATGTCCAGACACTGATGAGCTGTTTACCTCATGAATCCAGTACTAGACCAAACTACAAGAGCAAATATTAATATGCTTTTATGTGCTACAAACAGGGCTCAAACTACAGATAACAAAAATGTTTGAAGCTGCTAGCCTGCATTTAAACCAAGAAATTTTCCTATAATCCTCTAAAAGACCATGAAATAATAAAGTGCTTGCTGGATAGGATATGCTGAAATGTTTAAAAAAGCTGAACAACAGAAATACCTTTTTATACTAACCAGATCTGTTAGAAACAGCACAAAACCAGCTGTCTCAGGAAGCATCAGAATGACAAAAATTCAGTTCAGAGAGAAAAATGATGATTCCTTCCAGTGGCTTATGCAAATTAAAAAAAAGAATGCACAAAAAAGCCCTCCCCCAAAAAACCAAACCCAAACCCTCAATGCCCAGAAGCAGCAGACCCAAATACCCACAAACAAGTGTGTGAAGGAAGTGAGAGTGAGAGCAGGCAGCCACTTGCAGGTAAAGCATGCCGCACACCGCAATCGCAACCAGGTCCTAGGGCAATAAAAATAAACATACGTCATTGATTTTCACTGTAAACTCCTTTTCTCGTACATGCTTCTTCACCTTTGACAGCTGTGGTGATTGATCATACTCTTCTTTAACAGCTGCAAGAGGGGGTGTGGGTGCACTGGGCTCAGTGTAATCTGCAGCTGCCCCTGAACTATCCAGGAGTTTGGTGGTGTAGAATGATGCCACTGTTGTGCTGTCGTAGCTCCTTCGGGCTGAGGGCCATTTACCTTTCAGCACTGTCTGACAAATACTGTCAAGTCGGTTAATCATAACTCGATCCTAAAAAACAGAGAAAATATTTTTATAAGACAATGCTTACCAACCACTGTAACAGTTATGTATTATCTTTTAATTCTACAAAGAAGAGAAATGACAACACTTATCACTAGACCTGGACTTAAAAAGATTTTGAAGTTCCTGGATTTGTACTGATTCCCTGTAAGCTTGTGAAAGCCACCCCTCTACTCAATTTTATTACCTGCCTGTAAACAAATATGCAATCTCTCTCATCTGTACAGGGTCTAGGGCCTGCAAATGTTTGAAATACACTATCTCACTGATTTTTAAGGGAAAGATATGGTAAATACCAAAATAGTATTTGTAGGTGTGGCTTTGACTCACTGGCAGCAGCGTCTGATCCTGTGAGCAGCACCGTAACAAACATTAAATAGCATTTATAAAACTAAATCTACAGATTTTTATTCATGTCTCTTTTTAGCTTTCAAAACTACATTATTCCTCATTCCTATTCTCACACCCACCAAACACAGGGAAGAGTTCACACACCTCCATAACACATAGTTCTCAAGTCTCAATAAACTCAGCTAAGTACATGAAGACTCCAGAAACTACTGTTTTCTGATGATTTCAGTTATTTATCAAATGAAACTTGTGACTGCTAAAACTTCACGTTCTGTAAGCAAACACTTTTGCCGAGTTAGAACTCTCCCCTATATTTGATAAAAGTCAATTTTTTACACTTTGAATGTAATTTTTCACAAGGTGCCAAGCACTTGTCACATGAAAGTTATGCTCCCCTTCAAAATTATGAAAAGTAGTATTTAGATTTAAATGTCTGTTCCAGGAGCCAACATAACAATGTTGAAATTCAAATCCTGAAATTCAAATCCTACATCTATTTCCCCTGCTTCACAGATTTAACATATTTAACTGAATACTAACATCACAGCCCACCTTCAACTACTACTTTAGTTTTCAAAACTAAACTTGCCTTTGGCCAGTAGGATGCAGCCAACATGTATCCACCTTGTAGGAGATAACCAGAATTTGGTGTCCCATTGTTCATCTGGAAACTGTCTTGTGTCTCATCTTGTGTGGTGCTCAGAGAGGCCACACTCTCTTCATCATATGCTTTTATATGTGGAGTTCCTTCTGCTAAATAAAACCGTCAAAATCATTATGTTGTAAGGGAGTTAAACACTCACTGTTAGAGGTTCAGGTGAACAAAACACACAGAACAATGTTCAGAGAAAGTCCAAACACAAAGTTAAACTGAAGAATACATCTCTTAGGTTTTTCAGGATGACAGCTGATCCTTTTCTAGGGATGTAAATTCCACACATACTCCTATTAGTACTTCGAAGCTTAAGATGCTGGACATTTAGCTATTTACAAACAGACATGCTTCAGAGTAATCTAACAGACAGTCTTCACTTAACATGTTTCCTTTGTAAGCCAACATTCACTGAAGTATAGAATTCAATTGAAATCAAAGGTGTCTGTCACCAGCACATGGCAAATCTATTGGGATAGTACTTTAGAAGACCAGCCCACTTCATTTACTGCATGGAATGCTGGATGTTCCATGTCTTGAACACGTGTGCCTGCATAATTCAATTGTTCAACTTTTAATCACTGAGGATTTCTTCCTATTATCTTTCCAGCGTGTCCTCTGACTTTCTTATATTTCTCTCATTATTAGTATTTCACTTTCACCTCCATCCAGACAACAACGGAAGTTTCACTGTGACATGGGGAAACAGTCTGAAACAACAACAAAAGAAGCGTTGCCTGAAAAGGTAACTACTACATCAGCACAAGGAGTAAGAGGGTCAGCTCTACAGAAGTCCAATTTGTCCTTAACAATAGCTATGTACTGAGTCATCTGATAGAATACAGCAATCCCTTAAGAGATGCTTCAAATGTGAAAAGTATGCTAAAGGGTCATTACCACTGTACAACAAATGAAATAAAACCTGGGTTTAAAATTAAAATGCAGATGAAGTTAAATGAACTTTCCAGCATTTACCAATCTCTTCAACACCACCAGCAAAAGTGCCAGAAAAAAAAAAGGCTGACTGATTTACGGGATTTCTGCAATCTGAGGAAAGCAGGATTACTTGTCTAAACAGACTGAGCAGGCACAAAACAAGCCTAATATTTGGACTTGTAGCACACTTCATAGTATCCACAATCTTGGTCTCAATATTTATCTTATATAAGCATTTCTGTGCTCTCACTGTTTTACTGTTTACATACAACTGTTTCCTCTGAAAATGTCCTTTCCCTGCTACAGGCAGCAGCATCTTAATCATTTTCTTTAGGCACCATTTTACTTGCCCAGTAATCATTTCCCCAGTAAATTAACCCCATGGCTTCCATTTGTCATTTTCACAGACAAGAAGATCCGTCTGATTAACACAATGCCTTTTTCCCTACGGTATTGGAAAAAAATAGGTTTTTTACTTATGCTTTAATCCCACTGCCTACCTTCATTTTCTTCCCTTCTCCATTACCATTTGAAACACACATTAGAGAAGTTTTTCAACATTCTGAGTTTCAACAGGGCAAAAGTAGAGGACACTTCATAGCAGCAAAGTAAGGAATGTATTAAATAATGAATGGTTGGTTCATTAAAAACTTTAAATCACTTCATTTTATCAGGTTTTTGCTTCTAGTTTGATGCTGTCAGTCTCTGTGCTATGTGGTCCTGTGTGCTGCAGTCACCTCAGTCTTGTCTAAGGCTATTTTTAAGTGTTTTACCTATTTTTAAGTGTTTGAAAATTTTCAGTGCAAGAACACTGCTTGGGCACCTCCAGTTCACAAGAGAAAGCAGCTGACATGACTCTAGAGCTTGGACAGAAGGAAGCTTGCAGGTTTCATGAAAGCACAATGAGGAAGCTACAAAGACAGGTGAGCAAGAGTGGAAAAAACAAACAGGGAAACCAAAAGAACCTCTCTATTTATAAAGAAAAAGAAACAGTAGTAGGGAATAGACACACAATATAATTCCAGAAAACACTGCCATTTCACTCTCCCATACGTGCACCACATGCACAGCAGCCTTGCTTAGGGAGCCAGTCAACACATCCTAAGTACCTCACCCAAGGCACTGATATGAAGCAAAGAAAAAGCAGTATTCCTGAAATTCTTCCAACTCACTTGGAAGAATCAAGCAAATATGTTTATTTAAGTGTACTTTAATATTTACTTCTGTGGGATTAAATATCCTTTTTTAGACATTTTTCCTTTAAGAATAAACTTGTTCAGTTTAACAGTTATACTGCAGAAGTAAGACTACACACATACCACGTTTTTGTGCCTCCTCTTCATCACTATCACTCTCTTCAGACGATGATGATGACGACGACGATGATGATGAGGACGATGAGGAGGAGGATGAAGATGCTGAAGAACAAGATGAAGATGATGAAGAGCTAGAGCCAGATCGAGAGTGTGAACAAGATGAGGAAGACGAAGAGGATGAAGATGATGACCTGGAAGAACAGGATGATCTATCTGAGTCAGAGTCTGAGTCAGAGCTAGAGTCAGACCCCCTTTTGCTGACTCTCTGTTTTTTGGAAGCTGGGTTCGGAGTTAGAGGCTCTGTCCTTGCTGCCACCATGCGCCTGTCTGTCTCAGCCTTCACGCTAGGTCTGTGGTCTGTAATTTGTATTGGGGTGCCATTTTTGGGACTCAAAGGTTCAGATTTCATTATTGTCTGTGTCTCCTCTGTAGACATAGATTCCTCTTCAGAAGACTGAGGGTCCTCTTTCAGATTTTCATTTTTGGCTTTTGTGTCCTCAAAAGCATTCACTTTAGCATCTGACAGTCTTGACTGAGGTGTAAGAGGAGAAGCAGATAATGCCATCTGGTATTGGTGCAAGAGTGGAGTAGAAGTCCTCGAGAGAGCCACTTTGTTTTGATTATAGTTCCTCTGGGCAGACATAAATGAGAGTTCAGGATCACGAAGAATATGATAATCTGTCCTGCTAACTCCGTGTTTAGCAGCTCCAATCAGTAAATCCCTGTCATGAGTCCCACATTCCCACCAGACAGGTAGGTCTGGGTTTGGCTGGCACAGTTTTAGTCGCTCGAATAACTGCGGGTGTCTGAGAGCCTGTTCTCGCACTTTCCGCAGGAGCTCAATGCGATACAAAGTGCGGGAAGCACGCTCCTCTGTGATGGGCTGGATGAAAATGTTTGGGTCCACGAGTTCTGTGTCAAAACAAAACAAAGATGAGAACCTGGCAAAAACAACAACCCACTGCAAATCTAGAAGTACTAGAAGTAGATGGCTCTAATCAGTTAATGTGTATCTCCCCATTATAAGCTTTCAATTTTACTCTCAACGCATTTACTTAATTCCTCCTCCCCCATTGTTTATTTTGCAACACATGAAAGAAAAACCTTTTCAAGGTAAGCACTGACAACACGAATTTAAAAAGTAAAAACATGCACACCCACCTTCTTTTGAGGGGAGACGACAGACTCTCCTGCACATTGACATAAATGCATACAGGTACTTCTCCAAGCTCTCATCAGTTTTCTTATGCAGCCGAGCCATCGCTCGAAACTTGGTCCAGTCAAATCGTCCCCTTTCAGGATCAAACACCACTCCAAATGTGGACACAACTCGGTAGAAGTCAGCTTCTTCTCTTCTCGTCCACCTTGATCAGCAATAAAGACGTGAAATTCTGTCATTTTCTTCACGTTTCACACATTATTATGCCTTTAAGATCTTATACATAAGGGCAGATTATAAAGGCGTATTTGCGTGCTGCACATACCTTTGCTGTCTTTCAATCTTAGCAGCCATCTTTGGATTTAGTGCAGCTTCTTCATATGGAGGCTGCATCATACTCGTTTGTACCGGGAATGTTGGCTGGATCTGCTGGGCCTGCCTATTTTTGCTTGTTCGTTGATAAGCTGTAATCAGGCGGCGAAGTCGCGTTGTTAAGGCAGACTGAGTGGGCCAATAGATTTTGTCTCCTTCCATCATTTGTCCATCTATATGAAAAAACAGTCATGGGAAAAATAAAGAAGTTAATCGTTGCTGGCGTCTGGGGTTCTACACTAGGCAATCAACTACATATTAGCCAAGAGTCACAAGAATTAAACAATTCAAAACAAAAGCAACTAGCTCAGATTTGAAGTTTTATGGATTTACCTCCATCTGCTATTACTAGATCACCTGGGGATGAAACATCATCCTGCGAAAAAACAAAAGTGAAGCACAGTTTAAAATACAGCCCTCTCCAGATACAGGCTGAAGTTAAATCTTGGAGGCAATTTATGAATATGACAAAGAACAAGAGTAACATATAGTCTGGACAAATGGCTAACAAGGCACACAACAGAACTATGCAACAATTCCCTCCCACCCAGACAACCGCAGAAACACACAGAGTAAGCTTTACCAATTTAGAGAAATACAGAAAAAATGTAATTGTTTAGTCAACAAAAAGGTGGAAGTATCACATTCCAAGGTGAATGTGTGTTAGAGTGTCTAAGTGAATGAGTGTTAAAAGTAGCTATTAATTGGTGCCTACTATACCTCTATGTCATCCTTAAACATTGCTGGTGCTGGTTTATATTCTGGATCTTCTACATCTCTGTTAGAATTTCAACACAAAAGAAACCATCTTAGTAATATTTTACAAGTTCTTACACTCTTTTCAATTAAGCAAAACTGATTTAAATTTAGTGAGATATTATATTTAATTTTCTGTTTGAAATGAAGAAAATATTTCATGGCAGCTTTGGCTTGAATCCTGCTTCCCCCAATTCACTGTTTCATTCAAAGATATTCTTTATGGCCACAACTGAAAACCTCAATGACGAGGCAACGAATAAAAGCAGTTCTCTCTTTCAGCAGTTATCAGTAATTCTCATGTTGATCTGCTGGGGTCACTGGTCAGCTACACAAGACTAAGACACCAAATGCTAACCTGGAATTAAGTTAAACAGGTCTGTAGCACTTTGCCTCTAGAGGCTTTTGCACTTCAGTTTCTAAGGAGTATTTCTGATAAACCAACACAAGGCAGAAGCCTTGCTAACAAGTTGCTGCATTTTCCCCCCAACTGTGAAATCCCAAACTTCAATAGTTCTGTTATACCATTCCTAACCTTCCCATGCCCAGGGAGTAAAATCAAAGTAGTATTCCTCTCAACAAGGACATCAAACTCATGTAAAACCATTCAGGAAGAGAGTAAGGCACAGCATGTAAATTCAGACTTGCTTGCTTTAAGGCCCCAAAACGTTCCCTGTCATACCCATCCATATAATCATTTGCTCTCTGTTCAGCAGCAACCGCTTTCTCATCTGGTTTCCCAACCCTTTCCAAGAAGCAAAGAGCTGGATCTGCTCTGATAGTGTTGTATTTTTCATAACCTATAGAGGAAGAAAATGTGGCAAAAATTCAACGTCCAGAGTAAACTATGAAAATATTGAGTGTAGGGTGTTTTTATGGTGGGGGGGAAGCCTATACACAGTCACCCTTATTACTCACCATGTTTGAAAACTCCAATTAGAAGAGATTTATCTGCATCTGCATCCCACCACTCAGCAGGAACTTCAGAGTGATCTGGCTCAGGAACCCAAACATCAATTTCACTAAAGAGAATCACAAAGAGCACACCAACATCAATAATATTCAGAGGAAGAAATGAATTTTTATATTCTTTTAGTACATTTCTACTTTATGTGGGATTTTAAACTTGTCTCTTCAAGCACACAAATACAGTACACCCCTAAAAACAGCAATACAAAACACCTAGGCAGCTTAGTATTTTGTATTTGAGAGACCAGAAACAGGGAAAGAATACAAAAGCAGAACCAGTACACAATATTGTTCCTTTCTCAGAGAACTCCACCAACTCCCAGCAGCCCATGCTTGTACAACTCTGCAAACCAAGGATTATCTGTGTTTGTGTTTAATAGCATGAGAGGGACTGTTCTTTCACAAATGTTTCTGAATCAAACCACAACTTTCTATCTGTCACAAGCTCCTGTAGCAGTGAGTTCAAGAATGTCCAAACAGCAATACTCGCAGTAAAAAAAGAATTACTTAAAAACATTAGTGGAATACACAGCACATAACCAAAAGCATGAGAAAACCTGCCAATTAGCATGGAAAGTACATAATTATTTCACTCATTTTTTTCCAGTCCATTTGACTCATTATTTTACTTTATATAACTAGACTCATGAAGAGGAATCAAAACTTCCTCATGTCAAGCTGATGAAGTGTTTAGTAAACAAAGAGAAAACAAAAACATGTTCCTCACAGCCTAAGGATAAACATACTGAGTTTTTAACATGTCTTATTTAGGTCTAGGAAGATTTTTGAATTTTCATCTGACATTTGAAATAAACAAGCAAAAATACTCTCTCTATAGTTCACCTGGCATCAATTCCATCGAAGACCTTTTGGAATTCATTACCAATGACTTCTTGTTTTAAGTAATACAGCATTCTTACTCGAAGTAAGACCCTAAACAAAGAAATAAGAGAAATACAAATGTTACCACTCTAAAAGCTTTCAATAGTTGTGGAAACATACTTCCTTCAATTTTAAGGGACAATAACATCCAACTCAGGTGACCTAACAATTCTTATTGCCATCACATTTACAAATTGTTTCACTGCAAAAGCTCTTTCAAACCCTAAAGACCAGTGTCAGCAGAACAACTCTTCACTTGCTTCATAAAATACTCCTAAGAACAAACTGCTATTTCCCTTTTCCTGCTTAGAACATGCCCTTAGAGAGGATCGAGTGGGCTGACAATGAACATCTTGCCCTTAACTTTTGCATTCCTTCTCACTTACAATTTGGTGCATGACCTCAGTGACTCCTCCATGCTTTATCTCAATCCTAGACTACAGCTGTATGAAGTGTCCAAGCAGAATATGACAGGTTTTGCTACAGAAAAATCATTTATCTAAACCAAGCTCACTCATGGCCACAAATGACTAAGCTTTCACAAGCTGGTAGCTCAGATTCTCAGAAGCCCAGAAAACGTGCCAGGGAAACAGCATGGAAGATTGAGGGGCAACAACTTTAGTGCTTTCAGTCTCTTTTCTAAGCACTCCTACTCTTCAGTCCCTTGGCTGCTGCCAGGCATCGCCAACATGCTAGCAAGAGATCTCTCTACAGACAAAACCAAGATTTCTTTAAAAATTGTAACAGAATTATTTTACATGTGAAATCATCCATTCACCTCCTAATACACTGTGACCTATTTATTCTAATCGAACTAATACCATTAAAACTTCTTTCTTCATACTGCCACAATAATTTTGAAAGACAACGAGGAATTAGAAGAAAAAAACAAACTTTAAAAAAACCACCGAAAGACATTCACACTTCAGCTACTGCTTACTTGTTGCAATGGTGTTTTATGTGCTTTTTGTATCCTTCATCTTGCAACAGATGTTCTGGATTGTATTTTCGAAGCCATTCTGCTTTGTGTATATCAAAAGTGCTAGCCTGGGTCTTCACTTTTTTTCCTTTTCTTCCTCTAGGCACAGGGGCTGATAAGCCTATATAATGTAAAATATTGAAGGTAGAGATACAGATGCCCATGATACTTATAGTTCCTATATCCTATACCAGTACTGTGACCCGCAGTGCAGGAACAACACTAACATCAGTCTCTGGATGAGTCTTTTTGTGCCTCAGAGCATCTGGAGTACACGTCACCAGCTAAGGACAAAACAGGAGAGGGGGAAGAAGAAGAGTGTGTTGTCTGTCACCTACTATGAAAGAGAAGGGGTTCTTATGAACTGAAATGAAATGAAAGCTTACACAAGAGCACCATTTGGGTAAGCCATCAAACCCAAGGCAAGGCACAAATGACACTTCTTTGCCCATCAGCTGAATTCTGTATCTGAAAAAAATCCCATTTACTTCAAGTAGGATGCATTCAGAGAAGATTTTCAGCTGTTTTTATCCTAGTACCAGGGCACACACGTATGAAGCTGTTTAACCGCAGAAATACATTAAGTCCTTACCGAGGTGATTCTGTAACTCTCGTGTTTGCCCATCCTCTGTTGGGGTAATTAGATCCCATATAAAGCTCTTTATTTTCTCATCCCCTCTGTAGTGAACAAGACAATAGGCTAATAGGGCTCGGCAAATTATCTCCACATCCTGTTCATTCAGCTGTCTCTTGAAGCGACCATGGGACAGAATTTCTCTCCACCGACCCCACCTAGTACCAAGTGAAACACAAATCAGCACCTGGAAGTGAAACACTGGGGTAGGCTACAGACCTCTGCTACAAAAAGGCATTTCTCTCTAAAATACTTCACTTTCAACTTTTTTCCTTCAGCTTAAGTTACTGAGTAGAAATAAGAAAGCAATATTTCAACATAACTTCATCTGATTAAAACGACGATTTAAACAAAAAGGGCCTGTTTACAAAAAATATGGATGATTGTTTAAGGCTTCAAAGTCACAAAACTGACAGGAACTCATTCTGACAAGAAGGCAATAATTTTTTTTTATAAGATGGGTGAGAGAAGACCTAAGATTTGATTTCCAAATCAACTTATCTGATTTCAGTATGCTTAAAATAACTGGCTAGATTCTCAGTTCCTATTTGTGCCTCACAGAAGTTCAAGATGTTCTACAATTATGAAAATCAAGTTACCTACCAACCCTTTATTTCAGACATTTTTTAAGGAGTCTTGAGCCTGTCTGCAGCACTTACTCTAACAATTTTTAGAGAGACTCCTGTAGTGCCTATAATCTGATTTGAAGAAAGATTTTCACCCTTCTTTCTTAATGTTTCTTTAATTGCAAATTGTCAGAAAGATGTATACGGGGTGCAAGACAAATTCCTGTTCTAAATAAATTCTCTGCATACACACCAGGTTATTGCCAATATAAAGCCAAGTTATTCCATAAATACAATTCAGTACATGGAAAAGAAGTATTTTTAAAACATTTCATAGAACGAAGACAGATGTGCACAATACCCATAGACCAGCAAGTTCTTTTCCACCCGGAAGCATTCTGTTCTCCCATAGCCATTGGAACGGTCACAGGGCCTGCGGAGCTTGGGTTTATCATCACCCTCACTCTCCACCTCAGACAGCTCAGCCAGCTCATCTTTCGTGGCACTGAAGGGCCGTGTTTGTTTCCTGATTCTTGGGGTATCAATAACCAGGCTGTTCTGCAAAATTGCAAACAAACCTTATGAGAGGAACAGTTGGCAAGTTCTTCTTCAAGTACACAGCTTCAGTTCAGAAACAATTCCTATCTCATGTCACTCACAGCTATTTTGTAAAGACATCACAGTGAACACCCATGAAGCAAGTAAAACATGTTGTGGTACTTAAGGCAACAAAAAATGAGTTTCATATTATAATGCCAGTACATTAGTTATAAACAACACTGAGTTTTCTCATCTGAGCTGAATAATTACACGGACTAAGCTGCAGCCTCTGTGAGAGAAAAGGGGCACTGAAACATTTTGAATCAAATGCATGAGAATGTCTTCAAGTATAGGACAAAACTTTCAGTATTATAAAATTTACACAGGTGTTCATTATTTTGCAGATTCCAGGCCAGGATTTGCAGACAAACAGGGCAATCAGACTAATTCCACATTTTCAATCATTTCCAGATCTTTGACAAAACTCAAAGACCTCCAAACCTTTTTCAGGACAGCAGGAAAATAGGAAATACTAAGGCCATCAGCAGGCTGATTGCTCAGGCACAAAAAGTCTGATTTGTTGAAATATTAATCAAAAAGCACCAGAAATCCTATACCTGCTCTTTCAGAATTCAACAGCAAGCACATACTTGAAAAAACACACATTAAAAAAGTACTTACTCTACCACTGATAGCATCGATATCTATTTCTGCTTTTTTGGCCCATTTCTGCCAGAAGTTGGGATCATCTAGTGAAATATCAGTTCTGTTTCCAGATGCAACAAAACTAGCCTGTAATAAATAAAACTAAAGCTTACCAACCTCATACATCAAAAGTTTGTAGTTTGCCTCAGTGCTGTGAAGATTGCATGACCTTATTTCATCAAAAATCTCCCAAGCAGCTGTTAAGACTTTAGAAGTTACTTACACTGCAAAGCAACTCAAAAGTTCTCCTCCCTCTTAATTTTTAAAAATCAGATCCATAATATATCAGAAAAATCTAATGAACTTTTATGCACCATCAGGAGAGAAGAACATTAAGCAGCAAGATTCTTCTGCTTCTAAGTCTGAATCTAAATTACTCGAATGGAAGAAAAAAGAATCTTTTGAAGAGGCTTATCAGCATTTGGGGATTTCATCTCCTGTAGAAGTACTCGCTTGAGGGAAATTTCAAAGGGGCATTTAAGCTGCCAACAATCAAAGCTTGAGTGCACGGAATGAGCTTAATTTCAGAAGGCATTTAAAAAACCCTGATACACTGCATTTGGGAAAAAAGCAAATATATATAAAAATTTCTAACTCTTCTGATAAAAAGACAGTGATGATGATCTTTAGAAGTCTACTTCTTATTTAAGAAGCAAGATAGAAGCTTCTTAATCAGCAAGATATAAGAAAACCTAAATAAACATATAAATAAATATTATTTATAAATACTGCTATTTAAGAATATAAATATACATTTTACTATATTTTAGAAGTGTTCCTTTTCCTTTGCCTTTTTTCTTCTTTTGGAATTCTCACAATTGCATTCATGAAGTGCCCACACTCCAAGCTCAGTTTTACTGCTTGATACTTTACACTCTCAGCCCCCTTCCCTTGTACATATATGCATCTCCACTCACTGCTATTTTAAGAGGTTTCTTATTTTGCTTTTCCAACTCTTACCAAAAAAGCTCAAGGTTCAAAATATATCCTTTGTTTAGGCATTTTTAGAATAAGCCTGACAATTTTTAACCTTATTGATTACTGTCATATACATTTTCCCCCTACTCTTAATGTATCTAAATACAAATAAATCTACAAACAAATTTGTTTTAACATTCTTGGTTAATGCAGCTCATTATATCTCACACAATCCCCAGCCTTTTCCAAAGCAGCACAGATCCATTCCTCATCTTTGCTCAAGCATGCTCCTTGCACCTGGCATTTACAGAACCTGCCTGTGCAAATCTGATTTTGCTACATGCACATTAACATCAACACGCAGATGCAAGAACCCAAAATACGTACCTAATGCACACACACCCCCATTAAACAAAAGTAAAAGTAACTTAAAAATAAGGCATAAGCTCTACAACATCCAGTTATATTTACATCTCTGTACTGTCAAAGAACAACTTGCTGTTCTGCACCTTGGCAAACGTGGAGCCTCTTCCCTCTGATTCGATCGTGATAGTTTTAGTCCGGCGCTGCAGAATTTGGTCAATGTCTTCCTCACAAAACTTAGAGCCTTCATCCTCTTCATCCATAATGGCACCATATGCACCTCTTCGAAGCAAGTCTTCTATTTCTTTTTTGGAGAGTTGTTGGATCTGAGCAAATAAAATCGGGTTTAGATAGTCAAGAAAAAGAATCCCTGAAGTCTTTTCTATTCCTCTCTCCCTTTCCCATGTTTCTGCAACCTAACCGTGCCTTATGATGTATAAGCTTAAGTCTGGAGTATTAAAAGCTAAGAAAAATGTCCAGCTGACAGCTGAAATAATAAATTCGGTGATTACAGTACACATTTTTACAAGTATGCCTCTTTTATGCTTTGGCTATTCTCAACACATGATGACAATGTTTAAAAAAATTACCTGTTCACACTTACATTACAGAAACACATTATATTAATATGAGAAGATACAAGGAAACAAACAGAAACTTTTCTCCTTGTTTTAACTTTGACATTATCTACCTTGGACCTTATGAGGCAAGAAATACTGAAAGATTTATCAGAGTAACTCACTACATTTCAAATTATGTCAGCTATATTGCTAGTCCACATCAGAAAACAGAATGGGGATGCAAATGACAGAAAAACGGAAAAATGGCAGCTTCTGTAATTCAAAGTAATTCCCACATGATTACAAAAGCAAAAGGAGGGTTATTTCAGGAAATAAATCTACATACACCACCAACACTGTTTTCTCTTCCACTCATACTCTGCAAGACAGCCTTATCCAGTCCCAATTTCAGACTTGCTCTGTCAAACATCTCTCTCTCATAGGAATTCCGTGTTATCAGCCTGTAGACCTTCACTGCTTTGTTCTGACCAATCCTGTGGCATCGGGCTTGAGCCTTTGGAAGGAAGGGAGAAGCACAGATGGAGTTTAGACTTACATAGGAATAAGATACCAATCTTTTAAAAAACTGTTTCTGCTGTAGCCCAATACGAAAACAAGAGCATGAACTCAAAAGGAGTCAACACACAAATAAGCAAATGAAAGCTAAGAGACATTTTCCATATTGTGAACAGTTTTCTAAACACAGACTAGCAAGTAAAATGCAGATGAATGACCTGTGCTGAATGCTCCTGACTGGTACTTCCCTTGCAGAAACACCAGGTAAAAAGAGCTGCTAACTCCTAAGTTATCTGATCTCCAGATACAAACAGTAAAGGAGTTGCAACTTGAGAATTGACTCAATTTCAGCTTCCAATTCCTAGATTTTATTAATTCACTTTTTCTTAATGCATATTAATATTTTTTTGTATATTACGTTTCAACTGAACACCTCTATTTCCATCAACTGTGTTAGTCAGTACATGCAAAATATAGCCCACGGGGTTCATAGTCTCGTAAATTCTTAAGGGTTTTATCAACTCTGACTTTACCTGTGTTGTATTTTTCAAAAGTACCCAATTTGAAAGAAAAAGTTCCCAACAAAATGAAATCTCTGCTGAATAGAAGGCATCAAAAAACTTTAAACACGTCTTAAAAACATGAATATTTTAAAATTATATATGTTCAAACAGAAACAATACTCAGAGTGATGATATTTTTATCCATCAGGATATGGATAATTATTAATTAGGCCTCACTACCATGCTCAAAGAAATTTACCTGCAGATCATTTTGGGGATTCCAGTCAGAATCAAAAATTATACAGGTATCTGCTGCAGTCAGGTTAATGCCCAGGCCCCCAGCCCTGGTGCAGAGGAGGAAGACGAAGCGATCCGAGTCTGGTTTGCTGAAGCGATCGATGGCAGCTTGCCTGAGGTTCCCTCGCACCCGCCCGTCAATCCGCTCATACAGGTACCTGGAAACGGCCACAGATAAACACATACATCATTACAAATGTTTTCGTAATTTAAGGGTTGATTTGAGCAGATCTCTTTCTTGTTCTTTAAAGTGAATAAAAGTGCAAGACTAATTTTGATTAGCAGTGGGTAAAAAAATCAAGAATCATGTCAGAACTTGCATGTCTGTAGTACTAATACATATCAGCAAGTCCAAACACTGAGCAGTTGAAGACAAATTCTTCTCCACTTTGTCCACTAAGCAACTCCCTGATTCTACACGTATTACCACGGCACTTAGTTGCATTAGAACACACCCTAACCTAAGTCCTACGTGGACACAAGTTTTTCACATTATATTATCCTTGGATCCCTGTCTAGGGTCACAGAAGCAGGACACTGGATTCTTGTATTATACCTCAAATTGTCTGAACACATTAGAGGTAACCAAGTAATCAGCAAAAAGCAGAACTTGGTGAGCTGTCGTTGGACAAACTGCACATTGATTCTGTATAGATTAAGAGAAACAGAACAAAAATGACATGACAGCACCTCTGTGAGTCTTTTTCAAAGCTCCCTAGACTAAACCTGGCAAATTTAAAAGCCTGAAGTAAAACTGTCATTTGTTACCTTTGACAAAGACTCCTGTGAAACTTCTAAATCAAGTAAAATGCTTAAAAAGGGAGCAAACACTCCTGTATGTTGTAAACCAAGATGCTGAATGTCTATGTAGTAGTCAAAAAGCCTCACAACCATTTTTCTTCTCATCAGCTATAAAATGGCACAGCAGATAATCCACAGGACCACAGGCATTTTGGCACGCAGCCACCTATCTCTTACAGGCCTGAATTCTGTTAAGTGCTAAGTCTGATCATGTGTGCACTCCAACATTTCTAATCAAATGGCAGCACAGAGCAAATTTCAGCTCCTATGGATTTCGAAAGATTCCACCTGTAGATACAATTCACTGGTCTAAACGTAACAACATTACAGAAGAAGGATTATTTTCCATACTGAATTGTAGGTACTACTATGAAGTTAAAACTAGTATTTTAAAATAAAACGCAGAAACTGTTGCACTTCCAGTTCAAACAGATAGCTTCAATATAAAACTATCACAAAAAGAGGTATTAAAATAATCTATTATTCAATATTCCAGTATCCACTGCACGAGGGTTTGACTTTAATAATTTTTATTTTTCAACATGTTAATAACTTACTGTTACTATGTTACTTGTGTTACTATGATGTAGTTAACTGACAATTATACACTTCAAAACAGTATGTACAATCCTACAAATGCAGTACTAAAACAACCAGAACTATGCCTTTTTTATAGATTTTCAGGTTGACAGAGGAACTACTAATCGTAACCGAGTTTAAGGTTTAAAACACCTCCTGCTGTTCATCAGTTACTGCTCGTATTGTGTTGGAAGTAAGGAGCTGTCTCTTGGCCCCTGTCTGGTCCAAGCTCAACACCATGAAAATACAGAATACATTCAGTGCTTCCTGGGGTTTGGAGAAGCAACACTGAGCTTGAATTTACTTGGTTTCTGACAGAAGATGTATAAACAGTATATACATAACTGAATGCTTAATGGAAAAAGCAACAAACTGAAGGCACATGGTTTACTCAACAACCTCTCTAGTTTTTCTCTGAAGTTTTTAATTAGTCAGTGAATAAGTGATCACAGAACACAAAGTTACACACTGATTAGCAAAAAAAGACAACACAACTCCCAGCTTTGATGTGCTGCTATCATTAATCCAGCACTAACATTCCCAGAGAACAATATGCTGCAGGACAGAGAATATGAATCTTACCTTTTATGTATAAGGTAATCCTCCAAAATATCAAGGCAGCGCACCATTTGAGAGAAGATAAGGACCTTGTGGCCTCCTGCTTTCATTTTTGGAAGAAGCTTATCAATAAGAACCAATTTACCAGCAGATTGGATCATTGCTTGCAGGTGGAAGTCAGGAGCACTTGGACTGTATGTTTCCTTAAACTCTCCAAGGATCTTCTCTTCAGCACCTATAAAGAATGTATTTCCATACCTATATCTACACAAATAGCTCCACATACATACAAATCTAACTTACCAAAATCAGTGCTTGTACTCTAAATATCCCCCCTTAGCCACTGATGGAGACAGAATAGAGTTCTGGATGAATCTGAAGTCTAAGCAAGAATATCTTATTTTTATGAGCTTTGAAAACAAGTTTCAAGTTTTTAAGCAGAACATCTCAGAAAAAAACCACCTTGAATGAGGTGAACCCCCTCCTCACAAAAACTGAAATACTTATTATCAATTATTACATAAAAAAAAACAAACCAAAAAGTTCTTTGTCTTTGTGATATTTTAAATGGGTCATGAATCTTTAAAAAAAGCCCAGTATTTTGCATACTTGTGAAACCACAGCCAAAACTTTTGGGGCATAAAGTGTATTTTCTTGCACGGCAGGAGAAACATCAGTTAGTTATTAGTAAGTGAGAAAAGCAACAAAGACTGACAGAGATCGGATCACTTGCAAGAAGCATTCACTTTCAAAGTTAGACCTAAAAGTTCTTCTCTATACTGCTTTTAAAAAGCTGCACCGTTTCCATAAGGTAATTGCTTCTAAATGTTGCGTGAAATCCTACAAAACAAGTTCGTGTTTCAGGCCTCAAATATGCAACTGTCTCACAACTTTGCCTTTTATCTATCAAAAAAATGTTTCCACCTAATCCAATCCTTGCAAAGTCTGAAGAAAACATCAAAGAAATATCACAGAAGTTCTTACATATTTTAAATAAAATTAAAAGAGAAGTTAAAAAAAAAAAAATCAGTCCTTATCATGTATTTACCTTTGATGAGATAGGGGTGATTACAACATTTTCTGAGTTCCATCATGGTGTTAACCAGATTGGGTACATTTGCTTGTCCTGCTCCTTTGGATAAGAAAGCAAAATTCTTCTCCAAAATCGCTCGGTAATATTTCTTCTGAATATTAGTTAGTTCTACTTCAATTATGGTTTCCTCCTTAGGAGCCAGCTTTTTTTCTACATCTTCCTTTAATCGCCTGAGCATCATGGGTTTCAGGATGGCTTGTAGTTTCTGAACCTAAATGAAACACAATGGTTTGTTGGAACATAAAAAGGTAATAGTGTAGTTCAATTAAAAAAAAGTCACTCAAACACTAAAGCCAAAATGAACTTATACCTGTTCCTCTGTTTTAAGGTCTCCAAATTCTTGCATGAATGTAGATTCAGCAGGAAAACGCAATGGTTCGAGAAAATGAAGGAGGCTAAATAATTCTTCTACTGTGTTCTGCAGAGGGGTACCTGTTAGCAGCACTTTATGCTCCTAGAAAAGGAAACAAAATTTAGATAACCTTATCCGCACACATTTGCAAAAATGTTTGTGTTAAGTCTGAGCATCAAAACCTGAAAATACCAGTTCTGTGTGCCACTAAATACACAGACAAATAGATTTATTAGAAAATACCAGTATTTTCTACTAGCTTTTCCTTAAATTCTCTCTTCCTACATCTGTAATGAAGAAATGAATGAACACTTTACCTTTGCCTGTAATATTCACAAATTTATAATCCTCTTTTCCCATAGTGCAAAAAATATACATTAAGCATGTATCAGAAAGCATTTAATATGACTTCTGAGAACATGCAGGAAAGTAATAATGAAGTAACAAAAAAATGCAAAACTAGTCATGGTGTATCACATACATGGTAGTATCTACTTTTAAAAATCTTTAGCTGTGTAAAATAAAAACTACTGGACTAGACAATAAGTCTATTTAAAAGTCTACTACTTGCTTGCTTTTATTGTTAAATAACTTGCTTAAAAATACTTCCTAGATTTTAACACATTGCACAAAAACTAAAGCAAATTTTAAATGAAATTTTCATCCTGATCAAAACAAAACAAACTATACAATAGTATCATCAGAAATAGATTGTGCTTACAGTGAGAGCTTGTCACATTTTTTTAAAATCAAAAATCTACCAGCATCAGCTATCAAAACCACATATGTTTGAAGACTATCAGGAACAGTTATCTCTCAAGAAAGACTGCTTGAGAGGTCTTTTTTTGGCTTGTAAAGCAAATTTTTAATTTATTATCATACTAAGCTGAAATAAAAGCAAACCCAAAAAGTGAACTATAGTTACTCACAAGGTTCATTAATTTTAGTCCTTCCAAGAGTTTGCAGTTTTTGTTCTTCAGTCTGTGGGCTTCATCAATGATAACACACCGCCACTCAATTGCATTTAATTCTGGACACCCACCAAGAATCATTTCAAAAGTTGTGATAATGGCCTGGAACCTGTAGGTACCTCGAACAATTCGGCCCTAGAGATTCATCAACACACAAAATTTGTTACATGCCCTTCCATCTACTCGATTTACAGATTTTGTTGTTGAAATTTTGCCAAGAGCCAGAGACTGGATTTTATATGACAAATTGCTTTGTCATCACATTTATTAGATCTTTGTAATTCTCCGATATTAATGAGTAATTATTCATCGACCCAAATCCAATATTATCTTAGCAACAGTAAAATTTTAACCACTTTTAAATTACAGATATAACTATCTAACAGAATTGTTTCAAAAGGTGCATGTAGATAGAAACCCATTTTTAACCCTGAAAAATTCTAAAAGACTGACAAGAAAAATCCTACAGTTAATAAAGTTAGCATTCATAAAATAAGTAATCAAAATGTCACCTTAGAACTAAATGAAAAGTTTTTATCCAGCTTACTCCATTGGTCTGACAATCATAATATGTAAGGCCTTCAGCAAGGCAGTACAGAATAATTCAATGACAAACAAGATGTCATTTTGATATTTAGCATTAATTAATAAAAAGTTCTCAGCATTATCAATTTTGTAGAAATACCATGACAATTTAAAAAAACTGTTTATTTATGCACAATATAAAAAAATGGCAAAAAAACCCCTTTTAAATTAGTCAGGTTTCAAGTTTTTTTCATGTCATTTAATGGTATGCATTTCAGGCTGAAAAGTGAACTGTACACAGTTAACACCAGCAAACGGAAATCAACAGCTACATAAAGGTAGCAGAGCTTAATCAGTGTTGTTTTTTCCTCCCTGCTCTTCAAATTCAGGACCCAACTGCAACCATCTGTGTACACTTTAATCTCCACAAGAGTATCAGCGTCACTGCCATTCAATTGCAAAATTACTCAGCACAGTGAAACAACACATATCTTGCTGCAAACACTGCCACTAAATTTACCCAGTAAGCAAGCATATGTTAAAGATGCTCATATATAACATCCTGGAACGTGAAATGACTTTCACCAAAATAAATACACAGGTAACGTCAAGTACACTTGTCATTACCACCACCTGAAACACGTTTTGGGTGTTTTTGCACACGAGTGACGCTACAATACCTGGGAGTCCCTGAAGTACATCTCATACTGCTGAATCATCTGCCTGCTGATCATACTGCCATGATACACCACAACGTTCAGGTCAGTCCACGTGCGGAATTCTCTCTCCCAGTTTGTTATAGTGGAAAGTGGAGCTATGATCAGGAAAGGGCCTCTTATACCAGTCAGGAGGATTTCATACAGGAATGTAATGGACTGAATGGTTTTGCCAAGGCCCATCTCATCTGCTAAAATGCAATTTCGCCTGAAAGCAAAAAATATTCATTTGTTACTAGGATCAAAGAAAGTACAGACTCTAAAGCTGTTACTCCAATGAACAATTTACAAAAACAAAGCTCAGATACACCAGCTTACAACAACAGTCAAAACGGAGGCACTGTAAAAAGATCATTGCAAGCATTCCCTGGTTATGGCGAAAGAATGCTCAGTACACAAAACCTTTGTGTGAAGTTTTGCATCATGTTTAGCACAGGCAAAACCTGAGAATGGAATGTTCCATGAAGTTCTTCTTCAAAAACATTCCAAAAAGTATTTTTGGGACTACCTCTGCCTTAATTAAAGGAATTCAAATTAAGCAGGTTTCCTACACGCACATTCACCTTGACAAAACCGCTAGAAATTAATGAAGATTATCTAGAAATCACAGATGGGAAGTAGCCCAGCTACACTCACGTGACAGGAGTGCATCAGAGCATCATTGACAAATTTCACTTTTTGATTCCAAAACTACACAGATGCATAACTAAATTACTACATGAAGTACCACTACATGCTCATCCTCAGCCATACACTCAGCTCTGCACTGCTTGACTGAGAATTAAAATCAAATTTTCTTCTGTAGATTGATAACATGCATGGTAAAATGCTATGCCTGCTGCCATTATCTCTATAAGGGACATGCAACTGGTATTTTGGAAATACAGCATCCAGGAAGATTCATGAATAGAAATTCACCTTAAGATACAGAGAAAATACATCATTCTGGAAAAGATCTTGAAAGTGATTATATTCCTGTTCATACCTCGTAGCATTAATGAACAAGAGTTAACTTGAGTTTAAAATAAAGATAATACAACTATTTAGTAGCCTTACTTTTGAAGAGAGGTAATTTTATTTGAATTACACACTACTTCTAGGAATCACTTTGAAAGATGCAAGGTGTCTCCCAGTTTCAAAAATTCTGAAAGCTTGCTCTTGGGTGGAAGTTGCCTTTGTTTTAATTTCCTCACAGCCACTGAAAATTTATTTTCAGTTATGTTAGCTGTATTATTTTAATATTTTGTTAATTTTTGTTGATAAAAACAAACTTGCACACCCAAAGGGAGAGAAATTTGTTCCAGTTACACCTTTTAGCTATAAGCAGAGGAACTGCAATAAATTTAGTTAAAACAGTATTCATCCCCAGTAACAGTGATTCACTCCATATGGTTTAAAATCTACATTAAAAAAATATTCCATGCATATACCTATTGTACCAGTTGAATAGGAGCCAGTTAAGTCCTTCCAGTTGATATTCCCTGAGCTGATTGCCATTTTTATATTCCCTGGACTGTTCTATCTTCTTCCAGGAGTTTGGAGGTGGTCGGTCCTGTAACGGAAAGATTAATACATGTGCAAATCAGTACATGCTTTATTTTTACAAAATATCTAAACCCACTATTTTGTGAGTGTATCACGTTAGATTTAGAATGTTATTATTCAACCACAAAAGTGAGAAGGTGTCATTGTTAACATCACTTACTAATTAATAGTCTGCAGAAACCTGAAATTTGTATTTATTTTTCTCTATGAATCACTACTTTTAAAATTAATTTAAGATTATATTATAAAATCAAGCAACTGGTTTCTAAAACTAAGAATACAAATACTTCGGCAGGAATAATCCGATGCACTAATTCATTTATGTACGAAACTTCGAGACTACATGAAGTTTCACTCTGGCAGCTCTAAAAACAGGCAGCTGTCCTACAGGAGAGCCAACCGAATATTTGGGATTACCAACATCCCTGCAGTCTAAGTAGCTCTGGATCTTGATGCTCTCCTCCTGAAGCAGTTACATCATCTACACAGTTATCGTGATCTCGCTCTTTCCCTTCTGCACTTGCCCTGGTCACTGCTGATCATTCCATCCCACAGCCAGTGCAGGAAGCCAAGGCCAGGAATACAAAAAAGTAAACTCCTCAGTGGTTTAGCTCCCTGAACTGATTTCACCAAGGGATCAGACCAAAGACAGCACCAGCATCCACAGGGTCATGACACAAAGGCCATGACAAAACAGACAAACAGTATTCAGGTGTATCACTTTCGTGGCCCTAGCAAGCTAAGGAAAGCTGAGAGGCTGTGTATAAAATATTTACATACATACACACACACAGTTCCCAAGCCTGGAGCCAGAGCAGCCTGGCCTGCAGGTTAGCAAGCAACCTAGTACTGAAATCATGCAGTTTTTGACTGGTACTAGGTAGGATTCCATCCAGAAACTCTTCTGATAGCTTCTGCATCCCAATGTGAACAAACTCTCAGATTCAAGTGAAGTAATTTTAGTAAGAGCTTTTCTCACCAGCTGTACTTCCCCCCCTCTCCCTCCCATTTCCCAGCATTTATAAAAGCTTGCATTCACTCGAGACTCATGTGGCCTTATCTGGCAGCTCTGAATTTTAGATGTGGATTTTGTCTCTCCACTGCCAGCGTCAGCATCACCTGAGCCCAGGTCTGAGCGCAGCAGAAGCTGTCCCTCCCCAGCAGCTGTGGCTTCCTCCCCTCTCCCACCAGCTGCCATCTGTCCACTCCCCCACACCCAGAGCAGCCACGCTCCTGCTTGCAGGGCTGCAGTCAGCAAATAATTTCTTGTAGCTGCTGGAGCCTGAAGCAAAAATACTTGTTGCTGATGCTAAGATGACTGTCAGTTGTACAGTTGCGCTTTAATCATCTTTTTCTCTCAAAGCCAAATATGGTAACAGAGGTATGAAAGCTCCTCTACCCACATGCCAAAATGTCAGGATTTTAAATAAATACTATAAAAATGAACTCAATATAATATGAAGATGTTAATCGTGACTACTGTCATTATCTGTAGATGGAAAAACCATTAAAATAAATTCTAAAGCCTACAAATTAAAACATTGTGCATATTTAGTTATGTAAAAGAAGTAAGTTAGAACAAGTGTTGTACTACACCACGCAGGACACATGTCCTACTCTGACAATGACATACAGGACTTGAAATAGAGCTATTTTGCTTTCTCCTGCACTAGGAGACAGAAGATTGATAATTTAAAGATAAAACACATTTCCTTATTATACGTATTTTTCCTCCTTTCAGCTAGCTCTTTAATGACAAGAAGAAAAATAAAAGCAGGAAGAAATTAAAGAATCTGTCTGACAGATCTCATTTGCCAATTTTCTTCAGTGATGAAGCACAAGATTTAACTCTATTCTCTGTAAAAGGGTTTTAATACGTCACCCTGGTTTCTCCTCATTTCAAAGGTGTTCAGATTCTGTGACAGTCTGCTTCAATGTGTGTCTCATTGCTCACTTAGAAGCTCAGGAAGTCACAGCCCTTCAGGATTTTTCCTAAGCAAAAATTTTTATTTTTTTAGAGTAACTACTAAGATAATATTTATCTATGCCTTCCTGAATATATTATTATTCCTAGGTAAAAGGCACACAGATCGTTTACACAGAATGTCAATAAGTCTTATGTTTTAACAGAAGAGTTTAAAGTTGGGAAAACCAAATCAAATTTACCATGACAGACAAGTAAATTAGATATAATTTTACCAATCTCCTTGAGTCAGGCCTGGAAGCTTGCAATTGTTCAAATTCTTCTATTTTTGCTTGATCTACATCTTCTTTCAGCTCCCACGTACTGTCTTCATATGGCAACGAACACCATTTTACTAAATAGTAAATAACAGGCTGCAGAAGAAAATTCTGAATGTTATCAGTTTTTAATTTAGTATACAGACTGTTAATATGCTTTACTATTTGAGCAGCTTGGTTACATGAGAGCTGGAATCAAAAGCACATTTCTGACAATTTTTTAAATGTTCAGTGTGGATTCCTGTCATCTATCTACTTATCTTTGCCTCTTCACACTCTGCCACTTGTAGACCCCTGGAGTACTTTTCAATCCCACTTACCCACAAGTAAATCTTAGTCTCAGGAAAGATAAATTATGATATTTGTGGTATTTGTGGAAATGGGGCAGAGTGGCAGAAATAACTACAGAGGTGCTACACAGGACATTTCCTCCACTCTTCAAATCAGGCTACCTAAGCCTGAACTGAAGAGCTTTAGAGTTCCTAAACCAAAGGTCTTCTCAACAAAACAGAAAGCTTTACAGGCTTGCTGGGCAACATATACAAAAAGATGGAACCAAAGCAGATTATCATATTTAGACTCGGTACATAAATATTTAAAAACCAAATAAAGAGTCATCCTTCCAGAAGCTGAGGGGAAAGTCTTATGACAACACATTTTTTCTAGAAGTTAAATAATGACAAAGCTGCCGCATACAATGAAAAGTCTTTTTAACCCTCAACCCTGCTTTAGAAAGATTAATGCAGAAATCACTGGGTAAAAGTCTGCTCATTTTGCTATCTACACAAGCAGAAGGAGCATCACAGATATTCCAATAGCCTCAATCAACAACTTTCGTCTCAGTCTTTGACCTCCACTTATCTCAGACTCTTTCTGAATTTTGGCAATTTAATTGCTTGACTTGCCTTTCTGTTTTCTTTTTTTAATCATATGTTTTCATTCTGTAATAGCTTTTCAGATGAGGTACTTTCAATCAAAAAAAGAGTTTTGATAAACACAGAGGGAAAAGTTTACTGGTGGCTATCAAAGCACTTCTCAATCACTGGTTGCCTAAAGCTTTAATTACCAGTGACCCCTTGCCACTATCAGAGAAACAGGACAGTATATGGGATCAGCCTTTTGATGGAACTCACAAGACAATTATTGAACCTCACATTTATGTCAGTCAATACCTGAGCTTTATCTACTGTGACCTATTAATACTAATTAAAATATAAGCTATTATATGCTGATTTCTCTTTCAAATCCACAGCTAACACAGGAAACAACAAGATTGTCATGTCTAATTAAAAACATTACTGACGCTTAAAATCATTAAAGTGTTACCCTGAGATCTGATAAAATTACAGTTCTCACACACTAGTTGGAGGTGTATCATCCTGACTTGCTTTAAGACATATTTACCTCACCAGTGTCTTTATCTTCACAAAGAGACACTTCTAACACCCGGTCTACTTCAACATAGTCAGGATTAAAAGGTTCCTCTTCCATCTGCAGTGAAAGGTAAGTAAAATCAGTAGAGAGGCAAAAATAGTTGGTATTTGCTAAGACTTGGGTCTCATCATACACAAAATGAATTTGGTAGCCGGAAATTATTGAGGTTTTTGCACACACCTTAAATTCCACACCATCCCTCTGCACACCCTCCCTTTTTCGTCTTTGGCACCACTCACTGAAGAGGGATTTGACATTAAATCCAGTCGTTCTGGGATGAAGTACTGTCTTGGAGAAGTCACAGAGAAACTATCCACACTAACATAATCCTTCCTTCCTTACCAATTCTCAGTAGTTACTCGACCAATTCCAATTTTAAACCACCGAAGTCAGGTTAGTTCAGTGACTCCAGAAGATTTGCTCTTAAAATTATGTTAAACAACCCACCCCCTGCTGCAACCAAAACCCCAACACCAATGGCTCATTTTTACTTCTGAACAATCAGCTCTTTCATATAAAAGTAAACTACTAATCACAATTTCATAAGGGAAAAAAAAGCTGATTTAATTTTTATTTCATACTCACATCTGCAAAAAAGTGAGCTCTTTGTGCTTTCCTTACTTTGAATCGCTTTATTTTCTGCTGGATTCTTTTATCCTTTAAAAGCTGTTGTTCTGTGGCCCACTCACAGTGGAGATATGAGCTAAAATCACAGAGATTGACATTAACACATGGGTGAAAGCAAAAGCTTACTACCTATTTTTAATATACAGTTAAAATAACAGAATCCACCGTAAAGTTCAAAGATTTATTCCTCCAAATAATCATCTTGCAGCATCTAGTTCAGGCAGTGTTTTTGAGCTAGAACCTATAGAACTCTATAGATTCACATATTTCTTTCATGTGTCCTAAGAGGAGAAATAAGCTTATTTGAAGTGAGCTTAAACAAGTCAAGTTTAAAATCTGACTCCTCTACCAGAAAGCACCCAGAGATATAAATTCCTCAATGTATTAGGTTCAATTTTTCCATGTATCTCCTGTGACCATCTCTTCACAGGTACTGCTGGGCTACAGAGCTCAGCCCATTGAAAGCTCAGTGAGGAGCAGCAGAGCCCACGGCACAAAGGAACATTCGTTGGACTGGGCTGGGAGAGAAGCTCTGAGTCAAAGGAAGGAGGAACCATAAACACCACTACCTTCACCATCTAATTGCCCCCCAAGAGAGCCTTTCTGAAATTAGATTACAGAAGTACACATACTTTTTCCTCACACCCCTTTTTTAGTATATTTTCATCATTTTTTAAGCTTTCTAAAGATATGCTAGAAATAAAGTAAAGCTGGAGATTACTCATTCTCAGATGAAAAGACAGACTTTATCTTTTCAAAAAAACACAGGGTAAATGGTCTTGAACAACAGGTGGAACCAGAGTCTCAGAAAAAAATAACATTTATTAGCAAAAATCTGATTATTCACATACGTAAAATTAAAAATGTGCTTGGATTTTCAGCATCAAGAACTGGGAACATAGTTACAGGAACATAGATATGAAATTTAAAACAAGAAAATATGGAAAAAATTATTTTTCTTCTTCAGTCTTTTTTTTTTCCTGCTTTTGATGTAAAATCATTTCTATCACAAGTTTTTTCTTTCTTTTTGAAACAATAAGACCAACTACATCAACTTCTCCTAAATGCATGACACTGTGAATCTAATCTAGGTTCACAAAACACTTCTGATTTAAATTCATAAAATTAAAATTTGCCTCAGGCATGTAGTCTCCGCTGAATTTAATAAATATATATTCTCATTTAATAAATATGTTCTTTAAAAAATTATCTTCTTTGGCAAATAAAGGCTGCCAGCTTATTGGCCAGTGCTGGTTTCACAATACCGATAGTTTTAAAATTATTACTATCAATATAATGCAGATTCTTAGCAATTTAAACATTAAATTGGTAAAGAAAATCTCAAAAGATGACAAAATCTATTATAAGCAACCTTCAAACAACACAAAACTTAAGTACATAAATATGGTACTTAACAGTTCAGTCAACACATCGGATGAAACCACTTTTTAATACTTACTAGTTCTTGTATTTTACAAAAAACTCTTCTGTGTCTACTGTCATCCCAGCAGATATCTAGGAAAGGAAATTCAGGGAAAATGTAAAATGATATATGCAAAACCCTTTTTCAAATAAACTATTTTATTCCATGACAATCACTTACTTCTTTCTTTATTACCCTGGAGGATAAGATTTTGTCTACAATTGCTGCATCTTCTTCACTTGGATTTTCCTATAAATGCAGGAAAACAATGATATTATAAAACTGTAGTAAGTTTCCTCTCAGCCTTAAAACTTTCAACCACAAGTGGATTGTCAGAAGAACAATAAAGGTAAATTTGAACTCCACCAGTAGCATTCCCTAACAGGCTGAGAGTAAAACTCAAAATCCAGGTCTCTATCCAGAAAGAATACATGCTAAAGTACAGTAAGTTTGGCACTTCCAAAGAGCATCAGCTGCAACGCTCACCTGCCAAACATATTTTTAGTGCAAACATTGGGGATTTTGATGCTTTCCAGACACTATGAATGCCCTGCTGAGTTAAACTGATGCACTGGACATACCCAGAATTTCATTATACAGAAATGGAGAACAACTCTGACAAACAGGTGAAAAAAGGGAAAAGAAATCCAGCATGTAACAAACTCAATTTGATATATTTACTCTGCACATATGTAATAAATATGCCATGCAATCAGACTGAGGTGGTCATGTCTGGGAATTCCAGCAGGGCTCAGATGAGACACATATGGGATTACACGGCTCTGCCAGGACTGGAGCTATGGTTTCAGAGACAAAGAGATGATCTGTAAAAGTTGCTTGCCATAGTCAGTCACCTTCCCTCTTGTCTGATTTGCTCCCAATTATACCATCTTTCTGCTTCCCTTACAACTCTTGGCACTCTTTCAAGCATCTCATAAACACTTTCCTCCTGTTTCTTCCCTGCCACTCTATTTACCTCGAATGGCTCGACAGGAGTTTGAGTCTACAAGTTAAACAGTGAAGTGTAAACCTGAAAGGTTCGTGGGGAGAGGAGGAGAGTCCTTTTTTAATTAAATATCTCAGTAAGCAGAGATCCCCCAAATAATTTTATATCATGACTTCTCTAAGTCAACAAATGTTTGTAACAGAAAAAAATAATAAGAAGCCATTTCTTTCAGCTTTGAAGATCTTAGCAAAATGTCATATTAAACTATGGCTTAGTAATAATAATGTATTCCAAGTTACGAGCTTTATTCACTGAACTACTTGAGACAAATAGAAAGTTTCCACCACAGACCAAGCCAATTTTTCCTTACCACAAATAATTGTAAAGGCTGTTCAGCAGGTAAAGGGGCAGAATTCTTTTTGATTTTTACAGAAACTTTAGCTGCTTCTTCTTCTGATTGTTTCCCTTCTCCTTCTTCAGCATACTTTTTCCTTTTAACTTGACGATTTGATCTTCTCTTCTGCCATGCCGGAGAAAGAAAAAAAAAAATAGAGGTTTTACCCAAGATTTCCCCTAACATGAGCTGCATGTTCTGGGACACACTAAGCAGTCCTTCAGCTGTACTGAAAACCAAAGGCTAACATTTGATAGAAAACATGAAATAGTGTACCTTTGTGATTCACTTATGTTCAATTAAGTAAATATTTATTTTCTGTTTCATATAAGCATTTGACACTTTTTATTGTTAATGTTCAAAAGCAAACACAAAACACTCTTTTCAGAGTATGGGAGCAAAGCTGACATATAACAGATCTCCCATGAGCATCAGTATTTCAACAGCAACTTCCCAATGCAGTGTAACAGCAGAGTGTTACTGTTCAACTCCAGAACCAGAGGAAAAGATACAAACTAAGCTGAAGTGTCTCTACTGAACAACAGCGCTATACAAAAAATTACGAAGATTTTCACTGGATCGTATTGGTCAGACTGCTGATGAAGTCTGACATGATGGCTAATAAAGTCTGTTGCTTTGTTAATGTCTGTATTTTCTCCTCCACCTTAATCAAGGCTTGTTTAACAGCATTATTTGGCTTACTTTGCGGTTTGTCTCTCTAACCTTTCATGCTGGTTTCTGCAGGAATCCGAGAACAACAAATTCCAGCTGAAGAAATAATGTTCAGTCTAAGAAAATAATTCCTTCTCACTCACAGTTTCAAATACTTAAGATTGTTAGGATATTGCATAACCCTTCCAACCCTCAATATCAATATATGAGACACTGCCTATTTAACCATAAGATTAATTTGTAAATTGGATTCACTGGATAAAAATAACAGTATCAAACTAGTCAGCTAACATTTGAAAACACTGTAATATGCTTTAGAGAACTGATCATCACAAAAATAAAATCAGCAAAATAGAACAGTCTCTACAAAACAGATTCATTACACTGAGCTACACAGTAAGGGGTATTTTTGTGCAGGAAAATCCATTGCAGGTTGCAATGTTATATTACACTGCAGTACTCAGTTGGGAGAACAAGTTGTGAACAGGACAAACCCCAAAATCCTGTGGCCACACTGGCTTCTGCAGAGCAGAAGCAGCTGAGATTGCAGCACAGGAACTTTTCTTCCTGACTGTTAATTCAGCCCTTGGTCTGGTATCTGGCAAAAGAAGCAGCTGTACTTTAACAACTATGTTAGAAGTACAGAGTAGTAACCTACATATATCATACAAGTCAAAGAATGGGCAGGACCATTCCTCCAGAGAAGCTGCAAAAATGAAGCTCCTCCATGAGCTTTCCACAATAATGTAGATTAGCTGTTCTTCCATAGAAAGGTAAGTGTGTGTGGGGTTGGGTGTTAGAACCAAAAGAAATTTCTAATTTAAAGACACACTATTGTCATGTTATAGTTAAATCAATAATAGTTTGCTGACAGAAGTAGGTTTAAAAAAAAAAAGCCAGGTAATATGAGCAATGCAAAATTATGTAACTGGCATTTTCAATTCTTCTCACTATGTCTTTTCTTAAAGTATGAAGTGATTAGCAAAACATCAACATATGTTCTCCAACACATTAATACATAATCTGAGCTCTTTGGAAAAAAACTTTTGTATTTCCCTGAGCTGAGAACCATGGTCATAAACAAATGCTCTAAGACAAAATGAATTAGCACCACATATTAAAAATAAAAAAAAATAAAAATCAATGTATGTAAGGAAGACACTTACTGTGAAACTAAGCACAGAAAATTAATTAGGGGGCAAAAAAGACCTAAAATTGCCCCCCAGAGCTTAGAAACAGCTATTTGCAACAGAAATTAGAAACAGCTCTTCGAAAATAAAATCATGAACATGTTCAAAAACTAAAGAGAAAATGAATTAATGAAGTAAAGCAATTTATGTCTTTCCGGCTATGCTTCTCCCCAATTCCTTCAAAAACAACAGGGCAATGCTGTGACATTCTGCAGCAGAAGTTATTTCTCCCTCACACCACCCCCTATTATCTTATCTCTACCCTCTTCTCCCTTCACACCAAGAGCATGTGATTTCACAATATCCCCATGAAAGAAATGATCTTCAGTCTTTTATATTATATTTGTTGGCCTACAAATTTATATCTATCTGATAACAGAACACTATTGACAAGTTACAGTTCCTTCCAGGTAACCTTTACCTAAGACAAGCCATCACTTCAGTTAATAAAAAGTCATTCTGGGAAATAGCTTCTGATCCCTTTTCCCCTCCAGCATTATTATCTGTGAAATACCAGAGGGCAATTCAGTATCTCGTAATTGGTTTTTGACAACGATAATCAACGAATGCAATTAATTTTACTCAACAGCACCTTATTTTGAATACTGATTTCAGCTCTGTGGATGAAATTGCCACAGGATAAAAACATGTGCATTTCTAGAATACAACCTTATTTTAATGGGGATTGCCCTAAAGCAAGGAGTTATAATTCCATTACTAACATACACATACATAGAGTATAATCTCTTATCAACAGTTCATGCTTCTTCGTGCACAAGTTTTGGCAATAATTAGCTATGCTACTATTATCCCAGGGCATTCGATGAAAAAATTGCAGAAAGTAAGTTACAAGAGAGCTATTCCTCAAGGGAATGACTCGAGCACCTCAATTCTTCATCTGGACTTCCTTCAGAAATATTCCACAAGCATAGAGCCTATCGGCATATTGATCATTGCTGCCTTCAGATCCAACACGCACGAAATCCATTCTTTCAGTTTCTGCAGAATCAGAGCTCAGAAAAAAACTCAGTAAAGCTTAATACAACCCTTTCAAAAGTTCTCAAAGAGCCAGTTTCACTGATAAATGTCCATTCTATTAGGCAGCCTCTCCATTTTCGTACAGTCAGCCAATGGATCAGGCCTAACTGCCAGCTCAATATAAGAACTTACAGTCTCAAATCTATGGGCTTCTATGTACTGAAATTAAACAGATACAAGCAGGGCATTGATGTCCCATTACAGAAAGGGGCTTCTAACCTGTAGGATTTTCTGATTTTCAACTGAGAAAAGTGGCTGATGGTGAAAGGTTCTACCTACAAGACACACAGAAGTGGGAGAGTAACTGTCACTGTGCCAAAGGAAGTGTAACTTTCTGGAGAGAGGGGAAAAAAGATCTGTAGAAATAACACATACAAATTTATAAGGGAAGAATACTGCCGACTTACCTGGGAGTCTTCATCTTTCAGAGGCCGCTGTGGAGTCTGCTTAGCGTCAGACAACTCATCTGAAGATTCATTTTTCCTTTTCTGCTTCTTGCCCAGTGTGATGATCAGCTTTCTGTTAGAAACAAAACCCCAGCACCTGAGTGAATACTGTACACCAGTGTATGTAACTTCAGGATTAAATCACTACAAATTCCCATATTCTCAATATAAAACTCAGAAAGCACCAGTGTCTGAAAAATGAATAATAGGTCTTAAACACCTCAGAGTAGACAGTATTGTTCATTAGTGTTAGTGAGCTTCTCTACAGTTACTTTACTATCACAAATTCCTAATTATCATACACATTTTAAATCTTTAAACAATAGAAATACAAGATCCAACATTTAAACCAACTGACAATGGTAAACTACACAAAGTTAGCAGAGATACCATCTGCAGATGACAACAGTAAATGATTTATCATAAACAATTTACAACTGCAAAATGTATCTTCTCTGAATTTCACTCAAAAAAATGAGCCACAGAGAACAACCTAAAAATGACTCAAAGCTGTCTGACATGCAAAACTTTTATGTAAAGGTAAAAATAAGGGAATTGCCCAAATCCTTTTTGCCATTAAAAAAAAAAGCGAAGTTATATCCAAAATCCAGTAGTTTTATCTGTAAGTAATCTTAGAACCTATCAGAATACATTAAGAACCACCATTGTGCTGAATAAATTAGTTAAACTCTAATGAAAAAGCACCAATTACTTCTTTGTTTGGATTTAAAGATTGCACTGAAAATCACAATACCAATTCATCAGACTTGTTTCTAACTAAAGGGTGTAAAAATATTTTTCCATATTTGAAATGCGTCAAATACACGTCTTTAAATATGTTTACAGTAGCATAATTCTAGAAAAATGACAAGTTATCCAAGAACATCAGAGATAGTGAGTTGTCCTAAAATATGTATTTGATATATTCTCTAATGATCAGATCTGTAAAAGAAAAAGGGATAAGTGTTCCAGCATACAAGCTGCTTCTGCCATGTTACAAACAAATTTGTACAAGACTTTAGTCTTTATACAGACAATACAAGTTATTTTACAGCAAAATAACATCAAATATATTGGTTACCTGAAAAAACTACTTGTAAGAAGGTAATGCTTGAAACACTTCTATCTCATCTGCTTCTCTTTGCAAGTGTTCAAATAAGAGAACACACACATATTTACTAGATCCAAACTAAAAGTTCACATGGAAAATTAGCATCTTAAATTACCAAAACACTATGGAAAGTTTAAACAACATGGCTTACAAAAGATTCCAGGTATATCTTCAGAAGCAATGAACACTTTCATTGCTTTTTAATATTTAATCACTATGTATGTTCAGTGGAAAGGCTAAAACAACCCAAAACCATAAAGGATTTTCCACTCCCATATTTTTTTACTTCTAGCACAAAGTGAATATCACTGGGGGATGCAGGTTGAAATGAAGCTGCAGTCAGCATAATCACAGAGCTGCTTGTTCACAAGTAAATTCTGGTCCTTGGCTTTTCATTAGGTGTTCTCAGTTTAATTATTACTTAGAAAACATGGTTCATAATCACAGGAAGTAATTTCAGCAAGGAACACACTGGTTTCTGTACTGACTTCAGGGTTAGAGGGGTTCTTTCCCTCACTTTTCAAGCTCTGATTAGGAATCATCTTTCTTTTTTCATATGTTTTTACTTTAAGACTGTTGGATTCTCAGGTATTTGTCCAATATGATTCTTTCTAGCGATGGACTTGGATAATCCCTTTTTCCATTTTTATCTCACTTTGTTTCATAAAATTTAAATGTTACATTAGCACTCATCACTAATATGTCAAATCAGCTAATATATTTCAAAATTATGCAGACTGTGATTGACCTTTTGAAATTGTTATTAAATGGAATTCTGGATGCTGAAATTTAACATGCATTTAAATGGAAACCTGGTAAACTCACGAGTGAGAATTTCTTGGAAAATCATTCATGAAATGATACCCATCCCACTAAGTTCCAGGTTTGCCCCTCTAGAGTTTGGGAAAATGGCAGGAAGTATCGTATATGTTTTCCCTGCTCTTAAATTCTTCCTGCAGCATCTGCTTCTGGCCACTTAAGGAGAGCTGCACTGGGTACACACTCTTCTAAACTTTGTCCACATGTTATTAAGGGCAACAAGGTGTGCTGATCTGTACTTGTCCCTTGCTGATCTTCTCACTGAAACAACTGGACATAGAGCATATTTAATCCAGGGAGCTCACATGACATAGATAAGATCCCAACTCTCCTCTTTAATTTTAAGCAAAGGCATTAAAGGCCTGAAGCACGAACGGCATATAGAGATGACTGTGAACAGGACACACATTTTGATCTTTGAATGAAAAACAAGAGTACTATCAATGAAGAAAAAGGATAACTGAATGTTCTTTAATAAGTGTTGAGGTATAAGTCAAGCTGGAAGAGGTCTCTGGCGGACCTGTGGTCCCTACTCAAAGCCAGCTTCAGAGTTCTTTTATGTTGTTTGGCCCAGTTAAGTTCTACTTATCTCCAAAGCTGACAGCTGGTAGGTACCTGGGCAATCTATTCCAAATTTTGATCCTCTTCTGTGAGATAGCAGATTAAAACAATTCATAAATGCATGGTGCTATGTTAAGCATTTGTATCTGTGCAACCATAGCTCATTCTCACTTGCACTACTGTCTACTATTTTAGGCTCAGGCTCCTTTTGTATTCAAGAAGCACAATATTAAGAGATACAGGATTTCCTACGGGTTGTAGTGGTATCCATTGAATAGGTGAGGATTTTAAGGACCTTCTGCTTTAGAACATGGGGTTATTTTGTGATTAGACTGCTCTAGCTACATCTTTCCTTGCACATTTGTTCCTCTCCCTCTCTAAGTTTTAGTTCCTCCTTGTGTTCAAGGACTGCCCCTGCAGTCTTACACATAATATTCCATTTCTGTCAGCTTTTGTGTCTTGCTTTGAGCTTGCATTCCCTACCTCCAGTACTTCACAAGCATCTCCCTGAAATTTTCTTAACATTTCTACATGCTGCAGATCAGAATGTTTCCTCCTCTATATGGATATGGTGCCAATGAGAGGAATAAATACAGTTGCACTTCTTTCTGATCCAGTGCCCAGAATCACAATGCTCCTTGCTATCAAAAGTTGCTGAATGACAGTATGGTGCTAAAGCTATACATTTCTATCAGTAAAAATGCAATCTGCTCATATTTTGGCCAAAAACTTCTAAAAAAATCTGCTATGTGAAAACAATGATTTTCAGAAGCTTGTAAACTGGATCATTTCTGTGAAAAATTTTCATTGAGAGAACAAGTTATCTTGCCAGTTTATAAATTTCTGCATGAAAGCATAAAGATCCTTGGCTAAAATCCCTTTTTCCACCCTGAAACAAACTGTTCTGAACAGAAACTATCTATTCTGTTTCTACGAAAAATTAACAGCACACTGTAGACACAGAATAAATAATATCACCAGACTCCACTCGTATTTCACTCTCTTGCCTTTTTAAATTTAAAATTATCTTATTACATAACATCTAGAAATATTTCAACAATTACACATTGTAGATATCTTCAATACGTATTTCCCTCTTCTATGCCTACAAACTAAAGATGTTGAGAAACTTATACCATTAAAAGGTTTAAAAAAGAATACATCTCATGAGCCAACATTACTTCTGATCCTTAGCATAAGACTCCTACCATGGTTTAGAGCCATCAGGAGCCACTATTTGAGGAGCATTTCAACTTCTTTCTTGTAAATAAAGAACCACTAAGAATGTGCTCCATTGCCCTTCTCCTTCACAGCAGGGAAAATGATGGAAACACTGTCAGTACTCTGAACAGCTCTAAAATGATAAACACTTTTCAAAGCCTTCCCAATAACGAACAAGGAAGTATTAAAGAGAATAGGAAAAAAAAAAGCAGCAAATATTTATTAGGCATGTCAGGAACAGTAACTATAGTTGGCCTTCAATGCATGCCTTAATACGTAATTTTCCTTCAATTTTCCCAAAACAGAAACATCAAGTAACTAATTATTAGTGTCCAAAGCCATCCCCCAGATATTATAATTTATAGCCAAAACACTTTGTTAAATTACTAACAATAAAACTCCCATGTTATCAACAGTATTAGTAATTCTTTATCACTGAAAACTTAGCTAAAAATATGAAGTAGATGTTTCCTTGACAAGATACTGTACCCTCTTGGAATGAGTGTTAATTTACTGGTATAAAACCAGTTTCTCTTATCCTTTTAATATATGTTTAATAAATGATACTAACATACTAATATTAGCCACTGTCTCTTTCTCCAGTTGTATTTCAAATTAATAACTTCTGGGCTGTGCAAAGATTTTTAAACACTCCTAATAGTCTTTTTGGAACCATCAGTCATTTCAAGCTCATACAACATTGAAACAATAACGCAAAATAACAAACAAATGTTCAGTTATTTATTTGATAAGACCACACCATTTTGTATCTGTACAGTTTGCAGTAGAAACATTAAATGATGCCACTTAGACCAAACTTATGCATGAAAACTAGAATCTGGGCACAGAGAAAACTTCGCTAGAGAGTCACAGCTCAGTGTGTGCAAAGACATCCCAGAAGGATGATCCAATCTTGAATGTATGTGCCATTTTAATCATGACAGAAGCTAATGACCTTAACAGATCTAACAGAACGCAAAGATTCAGCGAGCATCCCTTCCTTCTGACCACAGGTGTGTTCACCAACATTTACCTCCCAGGAAAGTCACAAAACAAGAAGACAACTCCCAGCATTTGCTTCCCAGGAAAGTCAAGTTGTAGATTTTACACTTAAACAATACAGCATCAGTGTAACATGTGAATCACTTCCTCTCCACCTCCCTCCCCATGTCTCCTGTTGCTAGCTGGGTTTACAAGGGTTTCAAACCATCTTAATAGGTTCAGATCAACAAGCAAACAAAGATTATCTGTCAGGTCTCGTGTCCTAAAAATGCTCTGTCTTGGAAACAGTATTTGAGTAGTGCACAGGATCACATCCCACTTGCTGTAATTCAAGGGTTAATGAACAAAATCCACCATTGCTCTTTTAGCACATTAAATGATACAGGCATTTCCGGCAACAGGAAAGTTTTGAACTTAAGGACTACCAATCCTAAACTTCTGTAAATTGAGTTCTTAGAATTTAGGGGATTTATTTATTTGAACTATGCAGTGATAAAAAAAAAATTACCTAAATGTAGTCAACTGATATTGTCCTTTACATCACCAGTGCAGAGCTGTTGCTTTTCATCAGGGCTGTGATATTTAATTTTATGTTTGAGTAGGTGGGAATACATTGAGAGCTATAAAACCTAAATGCCAATCTACTTTTTTGAACAAGAGAATGTTCACAAATTCATAATTCTTCACATCAAGTGGTAAGAAGTAGACTTTTTAGCTTAAATATGCATCACCTTAGATGGAAGAAGTAGAATCAATTAGAAAAAGCTTATAAATGGAAACAAGTTCTACGCAAAAATATGAAAGGGTTTAAATAGATTTCTAAATGTCAATACACCTTTGTAAATAGCCAAGATATAAAAAGTGGTTCTGCAGTCTGCAGAGAAATTGTAAACCAAATTTTAAAGAGTTAACTTAATCACTAGCCAATGCATAAAGCAAATTGGTTAACTTAATTTGGTAACACTAAATATATTATACATGCATTTTTCTAATAATTTCTGTCATACCCTTAAAATCTTTTTAGTAATAATATAATTTAGTAATTTATCTTCACCTGAAGCTTATTCTGTGCTTCAGCACAGAAACTTTACAAACCACAGCTCTAAAATACTTGACAAAAATTAATAGGCATTATTTCTCAGACTTTACAGCTCAGAGAATTAAAAACCTTAACTCTCACCTTGAGAAAGAAATTACAGCCTGCCTAGGAGTAACTGCTAGCAATTTTTGACCAGCAACGATAAATTTGGAAGAATCATGCTATAAATTTTTCTTGTACGTGTACATCTTAGAGGATCATTAAGGAAAATATAAACAGTTAACATGAAGCCACCAAACACAAACTGATTGTATTTGAGCAGCAAAGAACAAAAACTGTTCAAAAATCATCCTGCCCCCTAAATCTAGACACAGTAGTTAAAACTCATCTTGATCCCAGATTAGGGCTACTCAATTTCAGTAAAAGCTGTGCTGTACTACAATTAAAAGCACACTTTTTATTTAAACTGATGGCTACCAGGCAATTCTATCAAAGACTGTTGAGCAATTAAGTGTTCCAGCTCCAGCTCTACCAGAGCAGCATTTTCAGAGGGAAAACTAACTCTGAAAATCCTCCTCAAGAGCAACACAGAACTTCCTACACAGACAAAAGCCCTGTAAGAGGTCAAAGTCTATGACCACAATCTAAATAAGAGTTTGCTGTTTGAGTGCTGGACTACAGAGGGTACAATTGTGCTTGTATTGAACAGGCTGTGTTTGCTGCACGCAGAGATGTGAAAGACCAGATTAAAACTATTTCCCAAATGTTTCTCAAAAAAAAAAAAAGGGAAGCAATCCCTATATTTGTTACAAGTTTCAGCCCTCTCAGCTCCCTGTTGTTCTGCAAAAATGAAACAGAAGCCACCCAAAACATGTGTGACTTGAGATCCTCTCAAACACACAACTCTGCACCGCCTCCTGCATTGCTCTGACACTCCGAATCCAAACCAAACCAACAGATTTAACAGCTCCTGCAAGTTTAATGAGTTTGCTATAGAAAACCCTGCATGAAATGCATTCATCTGGGATGGACATATTACAGTAGAACTCCTAAAATGGAACAGCGGATGCACCCAAACAAATTCTCCACTACTGTTAAAAAGGTGTCTTTATTTTATTCTTATTGTAAACCATTACCGGCTCTAAGGTTTCACTCATGACTATACTGCTTGCAGAAAAATTAGTTCATAATAGTTAATAGCAGTTGGAAATTGTTTACTTATCTTTTTAAAACATGAGGAGACTTCAGGTTTTGTTTTCTGCTTAAATGCAAGAAATGCCATATATACAAATACATATATATTAATAATACAAAGTTTTTCTCATAATTGATTAAAAAAAAAATAGGTTTTTTCATTCCATTTTAAACAGAACTCAAAAACCTTTCTTTCGAAGAAAAAAAACCATTTTCATTGAACTGAGATCCTCCCTTCACCTTCTTGCCCAATAGAGCACTTGTCTTTTAAAGGTATTATTTTAGCATAGTAAAATTTTCTCCCAAGATTCAGTCCCAGTTTATTTTAAGGTAACAAGAAAATCAATGGAGCAACCCACACACTTAAAAACCCAATCCTATTTTGACTTAACAATAATTCCAAAGACATGCTTAGATTCATTAAGCAATATTTTCTTAAGAACAGAAGATAGGACAAAACCTTTACAGGAGTTGTTTAGCCTTCTAAGTCCCTTATTATTTAATTATGTTTTTTGCTGAATAAAACAAATTTTACTAATCACACAGTTTTTTTAACCATCGTTGAAAAGACAAGTACATCCATTCTACAATAATTACTCTTCTATCAGATCAGTAGTTACATTTGCATAGAAAGCAGAGTGTGGTAAGATTATTCTTTTAAAAATCAAGGCCTTATTGCAATTACTGCTCTGCAAAACCACTGGTATATTCTTTGCTAAACAGTTACTATTTTATGTATTTATATCAATAATATCAAATAGTGCTAATTCAACACAACACATGAATCTGTCTGGATAGAAAAATGAAGTATCTGGATGTCTCAAAGCATTCGATTTGCTGCTGTCCACCTAAATAAAACGGAAATCTGTGAAATCTGTAAGATGTTGCTCTAGAAGACTCTTCATTGCTCCTTAACAGGACCTGACTGCTAAATCTTTAGGGATGTATCCCATATAGTTAAAGCAATACCTGGCACATGATTAAGTTAACAGTGTGCTACTGGAGCATCAGCTGATTAAACTGGTAAATAATGGGGAGGCAAACCTTCACAGCTCAATGCAAAATTATGAAACACTGACCATAATTAAATGGGAGCTCCCCTAGCAGCTTGCATGTACTCTGCATCAAGCACAAACACCATGGTCAAAAACACAGTTTGAGAAACCTCTCTTTCTCAATTGACGCTGTCTGATGAAATCCTGAAAACTGATCCTAAGTGACGTGCACAGCAAAGCATTTCACCAAGACAAAATTGAGTGCAGAATCATAAATGGAAGGTAACAGTTTACTTCCTTTCGTTTGTTTGTTTAAAAACAGTAAAAATATTACAGCAACTATGTAGAATATTGAAAGGATGATATTTTGGCAGATTTTGTCAATTGCCTAAAAGAATGAATAAAAAGCACATTAAGGACAAATCACAAAGCTTTATGAAACTAACATTAGCTAAACAACAGCATGTAAGTTTTCTGATTAGATACCCACAAAACGTTTCTTACTGAACATGAGTAAATTCAGAAAAATGAAAATGAAATCAACTTTGGAAGTACACATCCAAAATCCCACCATAGAACAAGATGGACAAAAAAAAAAAAAAAAAAAAGCACTACTCAGCACAGTTACGAGCAGCATCATATGCCAGCCCATAACCAGAACAGAAAGGAATTAACACCATGAAAGTTCATGTTAAGAATGAAGTTCAGTACAGAGCAGCGACCTTCATACTACAGGATAACTACTCTGAGTTGTTTGCTTTAAACATGTAAGAAAAGCACTGATCTCTAGAAGAAAAATAAGAAAATGCAGAGCAATACGCTGATTAAAAGAACATTCATTTCTGCTCCGTACATGAAAATATACATATGTATATGAGACATTTAAATTTGACAGATATGCCAGTTAATATTTCTGCTACAGCAAAAAGAGCATGGATTTAAAAAAATAAAAGTGAGACTGTAGCTAAGATTTCCATTTCAAGTTCTGACTGCCTTACTTAACATTGGAGAGCACACACTTTGCTTTAAAAGTAAAGGGGCAATGTAGGTGCAATGTTAGCTCTGAAGTCAGATGTGCCACCTCCTGAATCCCTTGGAGTGTTTTAACACCCAAAGCCTTCCGAAAGCTCTTCACCCCAAGGTATCCACCCAGCTGAGTCTGCAAAATTTTTAAGAGGGCAGATTTAGCTGGTATGGCCAAAGATTACAAAGTGCTTAGAATATAATTTTTCCAATATCTGCCTTACTTTTGATACATGTGACATCTATAAGAATATTCTCTTGCTTAGAAAGAAGTTCATTAAACTTCCAGTTTCTCCCCGTGCAGTTTATCATGCACACTGTATTGAAGTTACATGCAAAAACTGATAAAGGCATCCTTTATAATACATAAAAACTTAGTTTGGAGTCACAACTGATTACAACACTAGATAAAAGATACTTCAGTCTATGCTTCAAAGTGAGAACAGCATATTTTAGAATATGAATTTAAAATAATTCCTTTCAAAAGGACACTCCTACAGTGATTTTATCTGAAGAGAAAACAGAGCATTCTTGTTCCTGAATGAGAGAGTCCACACATGGACTTAATCAGGAAGAATTTTGTGTAGGCAGCTGAGGAGAACATTTTATATCAGTAAGCAGTTTCCATTTTAATCAAGGATTTACAGTCTGAAGCGAAGACAGACAATGGTTTAATCTACTTACCCAATTTTTGTTTTCTCTTTAATTTTGGATGAGGAACCAGTTTTCGGCTTTTTGCTCTCCTTGTCCTTTGGTTTGGATTTAACTTTTCTACCCTTCTTTTCCTCTTTTCCTTCAGCTGAAACACTGGGGAAGTTTTCAGGGCTCATTACTCGTGGAATGTTTCTCTCTCCTCTCTCTTTTGCCTTTGCAATTGCTTCAGATATTATGCGATTTGCCTTCTCTTGTTTACTTTCCGAGTCTGTTTTTTTCTTCTGCTTCTTTTCAGACATTGCCCTCACCTGGGTATTCTGCAACTTAGAATACGATCCTGAACCATCAGTCTTCTTGGAAGAAGGAGGCTGTAGCAAGAAACAAAAAGTAAATAAAATCCCCTTATTTTAAAAATATAAAGAAAAAGCACAAACATTTTTGATATGGATATGCATTTTTTAAAAATGTAACTGCCAGGGACTCATGCGGACACAAAAAATGAGGAATTCAGTTTATACCACAGAATGGCGTGGGTTTCAAAATAACTACATCAATTGTTGGGTTTAAACAACCAATCCATGTATTCAAAGTCAGTAAAAAATATCCTTCTGAAATTCTCTCAGCCTTCTCTCCACCTCTGTAATTAAAGAAACCAATCCTTAACCTTTCCAGCATTCCCATACATTTGACACACACCTCCAACATCTCCAGTAACATACGAAAAAGCACGGAGCTCCCGAAGGTAACAGCATCAGTGTTTTGCCTTTGGTAGGATACCAGGACCACAGTTACCTTAAAGCATACGAAGGATCTACAGGACTAACTCGGTGATAAACACAACAGATGCTCGAACACCACCAAGATTAAAAAGCAGACAAAAGGTAAAACCAAAACTAAAATTACACAGCTCCATATCTGTAAAAGGATCAGGAAGCAGCGTTTCTCTTATTTAGATCAACACACGCTTTGTGCCTTGGTTAAAAAACGTAACTTGTTTTTATTTTCTGGTTTTTAATTCCCGTTTCATGGACGCAGAATTGTTTACGGGGCTGATGAGCCTCTCCTGCAGCCAGCCAGAAGACATGTTTTTGCTTTCCTCCCCTCCCCCTTTGAGGAATGGAAAGAATTTCCTATTCAAACACAAAAACCCAGCAGATAACAGTTATGTTACGTTCTCACCCGTAAATGCGCCTCTGCCTAGAGCAGGAAGAAAAGCCACCAGGAATTTCCCAACACATTTTCTGGCCAAACCCCGCGCACTTCCCGGGATACATGTCCTATCGGTGCCTCATGGGCGGCGGGGGCGGGAGGCAGGGATGGGGCCGCTCCCGATGCCACCTTAAAGCCCCGGGGCTGGAACAAACAGCCGGACCCAGCTCGGGAACAGCTCAAGATGGCGATGCGGCTCCCGCAGCAGCAGCCAGTAATAAGGAAGGTTATTCAATCCCATTAGCCTTTTAGCCCAAAGAACCCCTCCTCCTCCCACTCATTCAGGCTCTCACTTACCCTTCCTCTTGGCCTCTTCACTGAAGACATTTTTGGCGTCAGACAAAGACTTGCCCTCCGCTTTTCCAGCACCCCAGGCAGTGCTCAGGAGAAAAGCATGGGGAGAAGATTGCTAAATGGCCTATTTAGCGAGNACCGCCAGATCCCAACAAAGCGCGGAAAGAAACGCACAAAGCATCAAAAGGCATCAGCGCCAATATTAGCGCTGGTTAGACCCGCTCCCCGCGGAACTAGGCCAGCAGATGGTGCTACCCGTCATTATTCCATTAGGCTCCGCGTTTAACCCCCGCGGGGACCGGCTTTAACCCTTCCCGCTCCCGCCCGCAGCGCCGCCCACAGCGGCTGCTCGCTCCCTTGGAAAACCGTGGGAACCGGGCGCTGCTCTGTCCTGGACCTCGCTGCACTGCAACCCTGCGGCTCCAGCCCCGGGGGAGGGCAGGGGGGACAGCGGCTAAGTCCGAGCCTCTGGCCTCAAACACATTTCGCTCTCCAATATAGGTTTAATTTTTTTATTGTTATTTTTCTGACATTTACTTCATTACTATAAGATGGCAACAGTGACTATGTGATCACTTGCTGACAGCCCTCCCTGCTTCCTACAGAAAATGGAAGAACTCGGTTTTATCCCTCTGCTCCTGCCCAGACCTGCGGGACCCTGCGGTGGAGACCTCCTCGGTTACTCGGGACACGGCTCTGGTAAGCACCTCTTGATTCCCAGGTTGGGTTAAAATGCTATTTTAAAAAAATCAGACAAGTTTTAAAACGTGTATTGTGAACATACCAAATAAAACCAAAAAGGAAGATTGGGGTTTTTGCAAGGTTATTAAAAAAGACCAAGAAGCTTTGGACAGCATAGCTCCATCCTAGCAATACCCTTGATTGTCAAAAGCCCATTCAAGAAGAATGAAGAAAGATCAGGACTTCATTTCTGTTTTGCTCAATGTATGTTTATACCCTTATTTTGCAAGATATGGTTTTCCATAGGAAATTTAAAATATTGCAAGGATTTTGAGATTGTTAAGATTAGGCATTACTTTAAAAGATAATTTCACTTCTATTTAAGATTAATTTCAAAATTAAGTTCCTTGTCCAGTGCCAACACTAGTGGTACCAATACATTAAATGGATTCTTTTCTTAACAATACCACTTAAATTCAAGGATATTTCTGTAAATATGCAGGAACATCACAAGGACAATTACTACATTTTAATTTTACTTTTGGGAACTCTAGCTGTTTCTACATTATGCTTATAGTAACTATAATAAATTACAGGGATTTATCTTTTAGGCTTATTATTTCATATCTTAGTAAAAATAGTAAATAATGAACTATTTTGCATTTTGAGATCTGCTAAACAACAAAAAAATATTCCTGATGTACCCTTGTTATAATTTCAGGTCTAAGCTAAATGCTACTAAAGCCAGTACTGTTACATTGGTCTGTTCTTGAACGTTCCTGGACCAGAAAGAAACAAATGAAAAATGCTTAATAATTAATTGGGCAATACAGAAATGGTGGCTTTTTCGTTAGTTCTTTTACAGTCTTTTCCTAGATATTTTATTCCTTTAAAACTAAGTTTCTTTGCTACATTTGCTCAGAGCTTAAATCTGCTTCCCAATTTATTCATCAACAACATTTACTACACTCTTACTGTAGAACTGTGAGTATGCTGGATGAGACTCCTCTATGTTATAATTCCTCAGGCTGACCCTCTGCGTCTTGCTCTGTACTATCCCTTCTGAGTTCTGTCTCCTGCACTGCACAAACATTAAGCTATTTGTTAGAAATCTGAGACCATGGGTTTTTTAATTTTGCTATGACATTTCTAACCGTATGGAAATGACATTCAGGAAGATGCAGGAAGGCATCAGCCAGCCATTCTAAGCTAAATAAAGCTGTAATGAAACCTTCATCAAGAAAGTCACCATTGTCACAAAAACCAAAACTGGAAAGCAACACAAGTGTTTCGAGATTAGAACATGAAACACGCTTGCACTACAGAGGACAGGATCTTGTACTTAGCAGCAAAAGCCATTTAATTCAGCAGAGGTGTTTTATTCTGGTAATAATTTAATGATTTCAAAATATGCATGGCTATAAAATGATTGAACAGTTATAAGTCATCATGCACACTGAAAACCATTTCAAAAGCTACACAGCATCTACAACAAAAAGAGCACAGCCTTTTTGCCAGGCCAAAAATACCCCTCCCCCTCAGTGAGACGGAAAGCAGATAAAACATCCTAAAGGAACATATCCTCCCACCAACGGCTTACAAGCCTATTCCATCTAGAATAAGAAAGAAATTTTTAACTGACAAACATACAGGAGAAGGTGGAAAGCAAAACCCTGAGGCAACCACGTATGTAAAAATTGAAGATTTTATTTGGAAAAATATGTTTTTACTTCTCACGATTGCAAAGATAATCATCCAAATATAACTGAACGCAAACCAAGGCAATGCTGTCTTGCGTGTGCACAGAGGGAGCTCCAGGGTATCTGCTGCTGCTAATGGCTTTGCCAAGCAGCAGCCGAGTGCAGAGAACAAGCCTCCTGTCAGTTCCCCGCTGCTCCACGCAATCCTGTGGGCAGCAGGGAAATTGGCAGGACTCACCTCAAATTCACACTACTGCTGCTGCCTGCAAAAGCCATTAGCAGCAGCAGGTATGGGCCCTAGTGCTGCTCCCACCGCAGAGCTAGCCCTACAAAACACTAATGGAACAGATCAGACAACAGCTGTAGAACTCCCCACACATGCCCTGACTCACAGCCAGGGGAGCATCTTTTTGCCGCTACTCAAGGGAATTTGACACGCTGTCTCGCAGGAGTAGAAGGTACCCTACACATATCTGAATGATTTTAGTTAAACTAATGTAAAAGCAATCAAGTTACCAGGCAATATCGAGAAGCAGAATCATGACAGCATCTTCCCAACAGCGAGCAGTACTCTGCTGAGTAGGCTTTTCATGGAAAGGCATTTCCTCCAACCTTTTGTTGGGGTTGTGTAGGACATGCATTTGAAGATCTTCACTGCACAAGAGTCCTTCCCTCAGCAAGGACCAACCACCATCCTCAACACTTACAGACATTGGGTTTTAAACCCTCTAAAGCCTAAACCCATTTTCATTTGCTCCACAACAAATAACTTCTTCACATCCTCTGAATATCACCACAAAGGAAGCCCCAAGAAGGTGAGTTTAACACCAAAAAAACTTTTATCTCCTAGAAAACCTTCCCAAATGCTGCCTTATCTATTCCAATAGTAAACCACAGCTTCCACTGTAAGAACACCTTTCTTACAGTAGGTATGGCCATTCACAATAGAGTATTACTTTGAATTCTGTGCGTGCACAAAGCCTTCCAGACCAAGGATCTCTCTTTAGTTGTACCCATTCTTGATATATTCTAAGAACTCACAATGCTTTTCTCTGAAATTTTAACAAGTCACACATTTGTGATTGAATTATACAAAGCACTTTATTGAAATAATATATTTCACTTGTGTGTCTACTGACCCAAACATTAGCTACCACTAAGAACTAAATTATGACCCTAACTAGTCCAACAATAGAAAGCTAATGTTTACATCTGCAATGCCTTGAGTGATTCTTTTACTCCTACGGGTAGTAGTACACAGTGCAGGATGATGCTCAGACCAAGTACTGTTTGCCTTGAGAGCATAACAAGTTCTTGATAGTCTACCAGGTCCTCAAGAAAATCAAGATGACCTTGACATCAACTGCACTAAAAGCAGCTAAAATTAGCCACCTGGAAACTTGATCTTGATGCATTATCACATCATCTTTTTTCATGTTTATTACTACACAAGGCATCCATTTGTGCATGTCAAGTCTCCAAAACAGTACGAATATCACAACTATAATACAGATAAATGAATTGCATGACTTATGATAATCAATAGTTTGGGAATTTTATCCAAATTAGCTTTTCTTTTTTTTTTTCCACATTATAATGACATGAAAATTTGAAAACTGCAGTTGCATTTAAGCCACTACACTGAAAAATCTTAAAGGTATATCCATTAATTTGAATTATAAAATTGTATTTAGGAATGCAGCTTAAAAAAAACCAACAAAACATGAACTCAATTACTTCTAAATTTCATTCTAGCACTCTGAAGTTTTTACCTCTAGAGTAGTCTGCATAAATAACTCTTCTAGTGATTTTTTTAATGGTGGATATGATATTAAAAAGTATATCCATTAAAAAATAAAAAGCCACCTCACATCCTTGATAGAGTCCATCTGTAGAAGATTGCTTACAACATGAATGTGTGTCACTCCCCATGCATGCAGAAAGGGGATTGTATGGCAATCCCAGCAAAAGATGTAGTTTTCTTTAGACAACATACTGGAATGAGATTTTCAGTTAATCAAGCTACTTCTGCACAACTGATGGCAAGATCACCTAAATATGCAACAGGGCTTTGCTCCAGAGGGAACTCCCTCCAGAGTTCCTTCTGAATTGCTTTTTATTTTCTTGTTCAACAGTTGCCCCACAGCATCTGGTGGGATTGTTTCACAAAGCCAAGAGCACTGGCAAATGAAGATCCATAGGGTTCTATCATTTTTCCATTCTCTTTGGTGCATATATGGAACTATTAAGAGAGCCAATGAAGCATTCCGAATTGTGGTTCTTTCAATATGCTGATAATACTCTTCCTTTTTCTAGCTCATTATCATTGCTAATGAATGTGTCAGTGTTTCAGGGATACAGAATTTCAAGATACACATATATGAAACCTAACCCAAATTAAAATAGACATGTTACAGATAGAGTAAAAAAAAAAGAAAAAAGATACCACGGTAGAGTCTATCTTTTCCATCTTCCATATTTGTTATCTGTAAAGCTGGTAAATGAATGGCTAACAGTTTCAGCACTGTGGCCAGGCAACAGTTTTAATCTGTAAACTAGTCACTTCAGAAGGTACATCTATGATTTGGGATGTGAATATGATTTATGCCTCACAAGGCATTTAGCACTATGCTTATAACCAAATTTTACATTTATGTGGAAATGAAAACATTAATGGAAAGGTCAGCAACCTTAAACTAGTCAGGTTTCTAACACGAAACATGCACCTGTTGGCACGTCACATTCTCTCTACGTAGGGTGTTGTTTCACATCCCGATGCTACAGAACCCAGTAATAATAGCACTAATATAGTGAAGATACCATAGTTGTCATTAGTAGCTGCTTCATAACCAGTGACCTGCCCTATCATTCCATGCAAGCAGCTGCTAATGTAGGCATGCTGCAGAGGCAGCACTGGAAGTTACAGAATGAGTCTGCAGCACACATTTTGCTTCCATTTGGAAGAGATTGTTTGAAGAAAGTATTTTGGGGCTCACTGCCAAATATAGTTAGAATTTTTTTCTGAATATTTAGTAGTGGTATAAAAACTGTGTGTAATTTGCACTGTAACTCTTAAAGGAGGCACTATGTAATGAAGCATACTAAATTGCCAGGAAATAAAAGAAATTGAGAACTTCATCCTACTTGCTCTGCCAAGCTGCTGCGTTGAATGCATTTCAGTTTTCAGTGGCTTGGTGTTCTGTGCCCATCATGCACCCACTTCTCTTGGGTTCCAGTCTGCAATGTAAGAGCTATTTGGAAAATGGCAGACAAAACCCCCTGCCTCAGCAAAACTTCCCAGTGCTGTTTTTCACATGCGGGGCCAGTAACACTCAGTACTCGCATTGATCCAAGCCTGATCCAGTGCATGCCTCGTGTGGCACCTACAGGGTGGGGGCCCCACCAGCAGTATCACTAGATTTAACATGAGAAAACCATGGGCTCCTATATAGGAAAAAAAATGTAATGACCATATTCAAGCACCTGGTGGAAGCACCATTGAATTACTAGGCTCAGACCAAATTCACAGTCATGTCATACCTCTGCTTCTACTTTAAGATTTTCTACTTTAATCTATTCTAAGGGTCAAAATGGTCTAGCAAAAAAATCTTCTCTTTCCTGCATTCTTCACCAATCTTAACCTTAAAAATTTTGCAATTGTTTGACTCCTTAAAAACCAGAGTTGACTAAACTCTATACTCTATAAACAGCAAGTCAGGTTTCAGTTCACTGTTTGAAACAAGTCTTATGTGGACATCTGGAAATAAATCTGTAAAATACTTCACCAAATAGTTACGGACAAGAAAAAAAAAAATCAAACAGATATTTTTCAAAAGACTAGTCATTAGGGTTCAAAATACCCTGATAAAGCTCTACAAATTTATTGATCCCCTGAAATCTCACATCATCCAACACCTTTTAGAAGTACAGGTGAGAGTTTGCTTCTTCTGGAACACACACACACACACCTGATTTTACAATGGAAAAAATTTATTCAACATGTAAAGCCAGATACCTTCTATGCCCAACTTTTTTTTTAATTACCTTTCAAACTCCAGAAAAACGTAACGTTAACTGAAACTGCTCTAATTTAAGGTGATAAAGTCTTTTAAAATGCTGATTTAAATGTAAAACAAAGACCTGACTGCAGAAGTCTTCAGAACAGAAAATAAAATTACAACAAGCTCAAAATTAAACTGAATTTTCCCAAGTTGCTACTTAGCCACCCATGTTCTATATGGCCGCCACTTTTGTGTGCCACTGAGAAAGCAGTTTTCTCACGCTTTTTTTTCTTACCAACCAGAGAAGACCAGAAGACAAAACCCACCCAAACTACCTTCAAAAAGAACATCACATGAAGAGCTTTGTATTCCCCTTAATCCAAACACCCAAGATAGCTTCAGCATGCCTGTCCCAAGCACAGTAAGCAACCAGCACAGCATACATCTCTGAGCAAGAAAAAGCAACAGAACCTTTACAGTAGTTGGTTTTTGTCAAAACTTAACTTCAGTTACAGTGTTCCTTCTATATCTCTTATAGAAGTGGCCTTGTAAGAACACATTTTTATAATTGAAACAAAACCCACTTTCATCCTTAGGAAGTTTACTTCTGTCAGTATTTCCTTCCACTGTCCCCCAGTTCTTCCACACTCTCTCAGTTTGTTATCAGCCAAGAATCAGAAGACAGTTCAGGTGTGAAGGGTTGTAAACTGCACAACCCACTATGGTCTGTTGTGGTACTCTTCTACTTGGAGGAGTCACTGAACCTACTGAAGGGATGCAAGAAAGACAAGTGGGCAAGAACTGCACAGAACCAACAGGAACCTGCCCACCTTTTGTCTCAATGCCTTACTTCTGCAAGTACCTACAGAAAGGGAAGTCAGGCTGGGTCAGAGAAACAACCACTGATTGAAAAAAACACAGAGGTAGATTCTCTTCCACAGCATGCTTTAACAGCATAATTTACCAAATTCTACTCACATTTTCTGGTACATTGAGTGCAATGGTAAAATGAAATTCACTTAGAAGGTAAGTGAACAAGCTTATTCAAAGCATAAAGGCTCCTGGAAATACATGCTGCAATAGATCATTGTCTTGGTCAGTCCCAGGAAATGATTCTATGATAATATTGGCAGCCTCCTTTTTAAATTTTTTTTTTTTTAAGTATGCATTTTCAGTGCCTGTTCATAGCAGAACAATGAAATACTGTGAAAGATGACAGATGGGAAAAACAGGTATAATTTGATAGAGGGAAATACCAATCATGAACGATCTTGAAATCAAAACAGATTACATATTCAGAAAGACTAGCATGTAACATCTCTCTCTACAATAATTTTATTCACTAAAAGCAGTTATGTTTAAAAGTTTACTCAATCTTTGAGCATGGCGCATTTTTGTTTTATTACTCGATACTTTATAGAGTATCCAAAATGTTTTCAACATTCATAATTTCAGTGAGATTAAAAAAACCCCAGCACTTAACGTTAAACCCAGCATTTAACATTAAAATATATATGACAGAAATTGGGAAAATTATTTTTAACATCAACAGCTGGGGACTCACTAATATCAGTACTGACTGCACAGCATATTTCCATTTAAGCCAAAGGGGGGGCATACTTCTTCCACTTCGATTCAAACCAACTTATATATTTTTTGTTTCAGCTTCAATGAACTACTTTAGCAGCTTTACATGCCAGAATCTTCATTACAAAAGAATCCTTTAGCATATATGCTAACCTAATGAGACTGCTCCCCTTGAACCTAGTTTTCTCAATTAAATATTCATGAACAAAATTGTCCCCCCTAGTTAAGAAGTAAAACAAGATGCCTAAAGAAAAGGAATTTCTTAAAAAGGGGTGATAGTTCAAAAATAGAGGTCCCAAGTCAGAGAATACTACTGGGGAACAACAGTTTGATTTCAGACAAAAGAAACCCAAATAGCAAAAAACCAAACTGTTTTTCCCCTAAAAGTCTTCTAAAAATTTCTAGAGAAAGAACATAGCATCCAAGAGCTTCATAGGGATAACCGTAAAAAACTTTTGGTAGGGATCAGACAGAAAAAATTGCAAGACAGGTCTCTAGAAACATAAGCATAGTGGTCATTTTTTGTCTCAACTGACTCTGGCTCCTACCAAAAGTGGCAAGACTAGACCCACGGGTCAAGACAAGAGAAATTTTTATCGTCTTTAATGGAGTTTAAGTCAGCAGAAACTGCCACCAACATAGAGCAGAGTGACAGCCTCGTGAGAGACCACAGTGTGCTGCGTGGGGCATCCCCAAGCACAGTCATGAGCAGGGGTCCCTTTGTACCTGTGTCCCCAACAAGCAAGGTTGGGTCACCATTTCTGAAATCCCCTGAAATCACTCAAAGCCTGTACACATTTGCAATTACATTAAGCCAAAAAGCACACTGGGCTGGCACCATAAAACACAGCTCTCGTGTAGTGTCAGCGGTTGATCAGATTTCAAACACTACACGATTGCACGTCAAAGAATCCTCCAAAGGATGATATAAATAGGAGTTACAATACAGACACATCAAAATAAATTTGCCTAATCTATTTTAAAAATTGTTCTTACTGAACTCAAAGACAGTAAGACACATGTCTGGTTTTGTCACTCAGATGTTCTTTAAATAATTTACCTGCCTTCCCTTGTGACAGCTTGGGTTCTCTGATAGCTGATTGCTGCTTTTAAGGGTTGCAAGGACCAAAGTTCCTGCTACAACAAAGTTTATACATCAAGCTGAGCCATACCTAGGCCTCATGGACAATTACTACAATGACTTAAAGATGAAAAACAATCCACATGTACTGCATTTCTTATCCTTCTGAAGAATACGAACAGGTACTGTAAGCCATAGCATAGTGCAAGTCACAAAAATTATTTTTAAAACTTACCAGTCAGGACTGTCTTTTTGAAACAATGTTTCAAACTCTAAGAGACTACACAAAATTCCCAGAACCAAAATATTTGCAATGTCTTCTTTAACACTAAGGCTAACTTCTCTTTTCTTTCCAACATATAAACTAAAACTAAAGTGTGAGGTCATGAATATCTCTTAAAAGAGGCCTTTCTATCAATCTATGAAGGTAATTCTGGTTTGCAATTCAATATACTGCTGAATAGCATTATTTGCACATATATGATATACTACTAACATTGAAATTATTTTCAAATACGGACTAACTCCTGAACAGGCAGTATGTAAAAGATGGCAACAATTTCAGGAGATATATAAATTAAAACACTTGCCCTCACAGTAAGATATCAAGGGAACAAAAACCCCAAGTAAGTACAAATACAAGCCAAATAATCTACACAAAAGAAAACCTGCCACATTTATGAAAGAAAAATCAATCTCTACTACAAATTACACAGCTTTCAAAAATGTAAGACTTGTCATCTTTTCTAGCCTAGAGCTACATTCCTAGCTCCATTTATCAAGCTTACTCAAATCAGCATTAGAATTCTCAGTCTCATCATCCTAGAAACCCACTAATTTATGTTTATTAGCCTTAAGAGTTGCCAAATTCAATCCACTCAACACCTGACGATAAACACACTTTTGGAAATCTGTGTAACCAGGAAATTGAGCGAATTTTTTAACCTGATAATGAACAAAGAAAACAATACCTCTCCAGATGTAAGGAGGCTGTTCGGTAGGCGAAGTGCTGGGAATTATTTTGCTCTATCTATATATTTAGACTTAACGTAATAGCTAAAAGAAATTGCAAAGCCTGAGTGCACAAAACACACAGACATCTGGACAAAAGCCACATGAATTCTTAATGTACTTCAGATTCTCTGGCTTCAAAATCACACTACTGGTTAATATCTTTAAAAGTTCTGCTTCTCTTTCAGTAATAACACTTCACTAACACTTCATAAAGTGTTGATTTTCTACAAACTGTCTCAAGATAAAGAGCTGCTCTGGAAGTTTTACAGGCAATGGCATGTTTGAAGCCACTCAAAAATGCAGAGTTTAGATAGTAGTGGTTTCTGGAGCCAATGGACAGTCTCACAACGAGCCACTTGCACGCTCTTTGCATTTGAGGCTGCAGTCCTACTCACAATTATTTTGCCTGTACTGCAGAAAATGATGCCTCCAGTCCTTCCTCTCTCACAGAATCACAGAATGGCTGAGGTTGGAAGGGACCTCCGGAGACCACCTAGTTCAACAGGGTCATCTAGAACAGGTTGCAAAGGATGGTGTCCAGACAGTTCTTGAATAGGAGACTCCACAACCTCTCTGGGCAGCCTGTTCCAGACCTCTGTCACCCTCACAGTAAAGTAGTTTTTCCTCATTTTCAGATGGAAGTTCCTATGTTTCGGTTTGTGACCCTTGTCCTGTCGCTGGGCACCAGGAATGAGTCTGGCCCCATGACACCTTCAGATATTTGTATGCATTGACAAGCTGCCCTCCCTTGTTTATATGGGAGAGGATCTTGTGCAACTGAGAGGACTAAACCAGGAACTTGTATTCCAGAAAAACACCTTGGGACAAAAAAAGTGCAAAGTTTCTCTGTATTTGAAGGAGTTTCCCACTTCAGTTCATAGCACAAATGCTTGCATTAACACAACACAAAGTGAAAGAATGGGAGCTTTTTTTCTTAAACTTTTTTTTCCCCATAACTAATTATAGTTTAGGCATATATTGAACTCCAGCTTTAACAGCCTACAGAATGGGTTGCTGTCTCTAAAACACAATTTAACATGGATTTTGTTTTCTCTTTCCTCTGTAATTAGGTACCACTTCTTCCAGACACTAAGACTGCACAATTATATCAGTACTCTCACATTAATGAATAGCTTTGTGGTTTTTCAGCGTTAAAAAGACATCTGTTTGCTAATAGTTATTTAGATTATTCAACCACACTTACCCTGCATTATCACTTAAAAAATAATATCAATTTTCCTTATTTTTAGTAACCAGTCTCACCTTGCTATCTTAATCCTGCAATTTGACCCAGCCAGAAGCTTCCTTCCTATGCCTGCCATCTGTTAACTACTTTTTACAAAAATGCTTCTCTTTTGGCACATTTTAAAGACAACTATAGCAGAGCGTGCAATTATCTCAGGAAAAAAATATATCAATCATTAAAACAGCAAGTACTTAATTTTAAAGAGGAAACACATACAAAGAATTGGACACCTAATTGTTTGACAAGTGACAAAGTTTGAGAGAGACTTAAGAAAAGCATTAGTGATAGCAAAAAGATCCAAAAAATTGTGAAAAATTTAACTACTCGACAGAGATGGTAATTACTAACAAACTCATAAAGCCTTTAAAACTGTAAAACAGATACTCTGGCACATTTTCACTGGTCTTAAGAGCCCAGCAATTTTTGTCTTTCCCTTACTACACAGTTTTGTTTTGAAAGCCAAAACAAGGAAAATGAAAAATGGAGACATTTGAAATTATAGTCATTAGTAAATGTTACAAACTAATCTCACAAACATGTACTTCCTTTCCCCAACCTATGCAATTTTTAATTTTTTAAAAGAAATAAAATGTATAAAGGGCTTATCTAAAGCATATAAAACATATACAAAAGCAAATGCTTCATACACATTCCACTATAAATAAAGCTATGGAAACATTGCTCTTTTTAATGATTAATATGTTATTGGCAAAAAGCCATAGATTAAGAATGAAAACATATTATATACAGCTATAATTTAGAACTTGATTCCAGGAACTGCACTACTTAGGCTCAGAGATGTTGCCCTTCTCCTGTCCTTAACTCTGTGCATTTGACACAGCTTTGCCATGTTCACTCCCACCTGTTTGTGCAGGCCATTCTCAAATCACAGAAAGAAAGCAAAAAGCCTGCAAAATATTGCACAAAGAAGGTCAGTGGAGGCATTGCTTTCATTATTTTAGCATCGATGATAAACTTATTAGGTGCTGGGAGATGACAGCTGAATTCTGCTACCTCACTCTGGTACAGGATTTAAGCTCCTACAAGGAAGGTGAAAAATATTCTAGAAGCACAGAAAACTAAATCCAGTCGATACAACTTGTAGAAATGTTTAAAAGGAAAATTCAGACAAAGATTTACATTTGTTAATATGGTGTCACCCATAAAATTAACCCTAATTAAAGGAACAATATAAATACAGTGGATATGCTTAATGGGAGCTATACCACCACTATTAAGAACTTTAGGAAGAACAAGGCTTTAGGGCTCTTTTGATCTGTGGGTTGTTTTTAGGGGTGTGTGGGTTTTTTACATCTCAAAATTATGATATGATTTGTAATGAACCCAAATGCTTACTGGGACAGATGCCTAGATTTCTGGCTATAGAATCATTAAGGTTGGAAAAGACTTCCAAAATCATCAAGTCCAACCTTTGACTTGATGCAAAGATGTGAGATGATGCAAAGTAGGGCAAATTTAGAGATGTGTATTTTAGTATGCTCAGTCTCACTGAATCATACACTGCTTTCCAAGCAACATATGTAGAGCAGCACCATAATTTTATAATCTTGTATTGTACCAACACTTAGGAGCCATAACCATAAACTCACTATGCAAAATAGCCAGTCTCTTCTACAAAGAATTTCTATATAGTGTGATCAGTTCATTAATTTAAAATATTTCTCGTTACAGGCTTACTTAAAAGTAAACCATAAAGAAGGCAAGAAATACACTCTAATACTATACTATATCTATACAATACAGTATAGATATCTATATAGATCTGTACAAATACTATGTCCTTGATTTTGATACATCTTCCATAACTGCATATATATCAAGTAATTGTCTGGTTTTAGATCTCGTAGCTAGCCAAGAAAACACATCACTGCTCACTATGTGTTTCTCCCATAAAAACTTTACAGTGCAAGATTTTATATACAAGTAGAACAGCAACCAATGGCAGGATAAGAGTTTTACAAGTGGAATAATCCAATGGATACATGTCTACAATGAATTTTAAATTGCTATAAAAACCATCTGATAACACAGTCAGACATGAAAGGCTTGTGACAATTCAGGACATCTCAGCAGCACATAAATCTAGACTTGGATCTGGTGAGAGGTAATTCTCTCTCTGATGATACTCTCATGTATGAGGTCATGCCATTCTGATATATACAGATGTCCTGGGGTACAACACCAACCAAGCAATCATGTGCGAAGTTCAGACTTTGCCAAACTTTCAACAAGAGCAAGACAAATTCTTTCCCAAAAAAGTGTAATCTGTTTCTATAAAACAAGTGGTAGGACAGCTCAGCCTTGCAGGCATAAAAGCACTTGCATATTTTAAGTCAGTTTTTACACAAATTCATCAATACATTGAGTTGTCAAGGAGGGTGCCAAACTTTTAGTCACAAAAAGGAAAAAAATTACTCACCTGATTTAAGAACTAAGACTACCACCTCATCCTATAGCACTTTACATTATTAATTAAATATTATTTTTCATCATTTTTCATTTTCATATTATTTTTAATCTCAATTCCTCTGCTTTCATGTATGCAGCCATAAGACATTAGAACACTTATTACAAAATAGCATGCACAGTGAGATGGCTGTAAACTTCTCCTAGGACAGTTTATATTTCAGGTTATCTTTCCAACAGTTTATACTTCAGGTTATCTTTCCAACTTGCTTTTTCTTCTAAATATGCAAAACAATGTTGAAGCCTTTTTTCAGCCTTCTGAAAAGTGAATAGATTATTTAGCCTTAGCAAACTCAAACCAGTTTTAAGTGGAGTTAAAAGATCAGAAGTCTTGTACTAAAGCTAAGGCTACATGAGTCTTCAGCATTTCTCCACTTGACTTTCTATTCTCAAACTAACTCTGATGAAAAATGCATGATGCAAAATTAAGGGCACTATTTATTTACAGTTCCAATCTAATTACAACAGAAAGTCTATTAGCAGCATAAGACAGTCTAGATTGTTTTTAATTCTGCAGCATTATTACACCAAACAGATTGTATTAATTTTTAAATTAATTTCCATCGAAAGAATAACCATACAAGTAAAAAGGTGATGAGTATGCTTGCTTTCGAATACTGAAACAAGTATTTAATGTTCTTTCTTAATTTCAAGAACCTCAGTCTAACTACAGTTAAAGATCTTTGGTTGTCCAATATTGGGTCTGTTCCAATACCTACAGTTCATTAACTATTTCATAAAATTATTCTTTCAGAGAAAACCTCAACCATTATCAAACTGAAACTGTTGAAAAAAAATCAAATTCACTACTAATTGTTTCCTCAATATGTACTAAAGCCAGTATGAAACATTGTCTGGTTAAAAAATTAAAAGTTCACCTTAACTACTACATATGAAACTTGTCAAAATCCCTTCCCACCTGACTCCTAACCTAAAACCACCCAGTTTCAGTAAGACTAAAATTCCTTCCCCCTTGACTCCACCTTTTTCCTCCCCGGTTAAACTGCAACATTTGTAAAAACGTCTACCAGAACCAACTCATCTTGAACTTGAAATTCTAAAAAGCGATCAAAGAATAGAAGTGAGAATTAGAACTAAAGCCACTCTTAGAATTGTCGTCAGTCAAAAGACAGGTCTGAAACACTTCACTTCAGTAATTGCCATGCTTTTCCATTACTATTCATACTACATACAGTACTGATTTAAAGAGGCTTCTACATTGTTTGCCTCTGTCAATCCCAGATCTGTACACTCCTCAACAGTTTGACAGCTTCCAGTTCACAACCAGTTTCTGAAGGAAACATTAAACATCTGTCTGATCAGATAAACTCAAGGTCAGAATCGAATTAATACAATTTATTGCGTACTCCGAAATAATGAAAACCAAACCAAGCAGTTTTATAACTCTCTAGTTTCTGTTTCATTTCAAAGGGGAAAAAATTAAAAATTTTAAATACTGTAAAGTTGCTTTGTTTTCACACCACGATAAGACTAAAACCAAACCCCTAAAACTTTACTCTCTCAACAGATCTCAGAACATTCCCTCTATTTCTTGTTACAAAACAAAGTGCTGAAACTGGTGTCAGTGAGATCAAAGCAAGTTTGAAAAGGTTCTGACGAATACAACACAGAAGTCACAGTACCAGAATGTTTTATTAGATCTACTTTTCACCACCAGGCTTATATCTCACATGCTCCTCAAAAGTGATACTAATCTCTGGATTTCTCACCACCCCCACTTTTCCTGGAATCCACTTATTCTTCACCCCTCACCCCAAGTTGCTTACGGGAGACTAAGAGCCTCAATGCTCCTGTTCCCAACCCCTCGTTCTGCTGCCTGGCAGGGAATGCACACACACTCAAACAGGATCACCCTTCCCTGGGAGCTCCTATACCCTCTGTCTTTATGTTACAGAGATATCTGACAAGAGTAGCTACGTGGGCTGTGCACGCCTTTCTTTTTTTTCAGGTAGGGAAGGGGAAAGAAAGGAAATGTTTATCAAAACCAACAGATTGCATCTACTGCATCATTCAGTTAATCAAGCTCTTCTCAACCACACTGCTGGATATTCCCTGTTCCATTAACATCACACCACAATTTGCAGAAAAAGTTTCACTGGTAGGAATTGACAATTACACGCTCCATAAACATAAGCAGAAGTTGTAATGGAGAAACAATCTACTGAACCAAGACCAAAGATTAAGTGTGTTAAGCCCTTATCTCTTCACTAATGATATAAAATTAACAGGGGGGAAAAGAAAAATGCTACATTGTCTCCTTCACAGGCCTGTGTCCTACAAACTAAGGAGAAGCAAAAGTCAGTAGTTAAGTTCCTTTCCTTCTCCATGTATTTTTTTTTCCCATCAAGACAACATTCTGTATTCTCAGGTAGAGAAAACTGGTAGGAAGAATACAGAAGTCAAACAGTTACTAAAACCTTTCTAAAGCTGTCTGCTTTAAATGTATATGTTTGATGTCAGAGTTGCTTCTGCTTTGAAATGCACAGATTGAAAATTAGAAAACAACTTTTATGTCATCTTGTCCTCTATGCGGAGGACTTGAATACTTGCAGTAGATGTGCACATTATACTAAAACAACTACCAAGTTTTTTGGCTTAGCCAAAAGTAACAAAATCCAACATACACACAACTTTTTGTGTGTTTTCTACTATCACTAATTTCATCAAAATCAAGAATAAAAAGTGTGTATTTTTAGGCAATGAGCATGAGCACAGACACCACAAAATCACTGCAATTCTTGCAGGAAATTCGCCACATAAACCTTACCAAAGCTCTTAAACACATTTCTCTAAGTACTTTTCAAGACAATAAGCCATTATATTTGCACCAAAATCATAAAACAATTAATTTTCTCTGCTGTACTTCAGAAACATAAGCAGCAGAAGGATCATTTTACCTGAATAAAGTCATGTAAGTCTTGCTTTCTGCAGTGATAAGAAAACAAAAGGAGAAAGCAAGGTCTGCATCAACTGTTTAGTTTTTTTTCTCCTAGACTAGCTGTTACCTAGACTTCTTCAGGGTCAAATAACAGCTCAGAGACTTCAGTTATCATGCTTTGACTCCAGCACCAGTCACTATTATTCATTTCACCAGATCAACCAAATCAAACAGTTCAAGCCCCCACCCCCCAAATCCCTACATACCTGTCCCTGTGCGCTTACACGACTTCGGCCTTGCAGGTGCTGATTAGAAACTGAAGAATGCCAAGGATGGATCTGGCTTTGTGACTGTGCCCGAATGAGTTCAGATGACTGTGTCACTTGCTGTGGGGTTATGTGGTGTTCTAGGTCATGCTCTAAGACATGGCTTGTGCTATCCTGAACAAACGCAGAGTCGTCGAACTGTGGCAGGAGGTCTTCCTGCAGGAGGTCATCTGGGTCAAGGCCTGTGAATGGTTCACTGTGAGTCTCCACTTGATGAAGTAAGTTGTCATCTAAAGATGTAAAACCATTGCTTTCAATAGGGTCGGTGAAATGGCTTATCTGAGAAGCAGAACCAGTGGAAGCTGGAAAATTAATATTCACAGGAGAGAGTTTTGAACTACTAAAGTTGCCCTGAGGATGCGCAGAATGCAACATTTGAAAAGTACTTGAATTCAAAGGTGTATTAGGATTTAACATGTGCTCAGTTGTTTCTTGCTTGGTCCCTGTTTGAGATGTAAAGGCATCGCTTCCAGTGAAGTCAGAGATAGAGTGTGTCTGCTGGCTAGTAGAAAGAGCTGTTGTAGGCTGAAGAAGGCTGGTGGGAGAAATGTGATTATTAGAGTAAGAATAAGGAGATGAAAATTGTTGACTATTACTGACAGAACATGGAGTAATAGTTGGGGACTGTCCGTCAAAATTTCCTTCCTGATTCCCACAAAAATGTATTGAAGCACTCGCAGTTTGAGAAAACTGTTGAACAGACAGAGGCTGCTGTGAAGTCGATGGATTAGAAACTGAAGGTGGGTGGTTAACACTGACTCTGAGGGAAGTAGACACGTTAACTTCCATGAAGTCTTTCGGCTGACTGAGAGCATCCTGCCCCGTGCTGCTCCTGCTTTGCTGTGACCGTAGTGAGGCACACTGATGCTGTGGTTCGTTAGCCTGAAATAAGGCAAAGTCATGGTGTGCTACAAAGCTTTTGTTTTGCTGCATAGACTGAGAATGTCCTTGGTGAAAAGGGGACCCATTTTGATTCGAAACAGTTGTGGCAGTTTGATGACCCCACATAGGACTCCCATCAGCCACATCTGGAAACATCCCATTAGACTGGTTTTGCGGATGAACTGGTGAACAGTTGAATTGAGAGTGTGGTGATAAGACGTTGTCAGCTGGGCTATTAAAAGACTGATTTACTGAGTGAAGTTTCAGTGAATCATACTGATTCAGCTGATCAAACTCACTCATCTTTTGTTGATTTTGAGCATCTTGCACATGGTTCAATGAGTCTATGTGCAAAGGTTCAAATTCTGCACCCAAATTCAATTCATCAACAAGTGAAACAGGTCCAGGTTGAACAAAGGCATCATCTGACAAACCTTCTAAGGTCTCACTAAAAAGATTGGCATCATCAAAAAAATCCATCATAGGATCAGTCATCTTGAGAGGCCTGTTCTGCTTTTTCTCTCAACTCCAAATGGAGTCAATTTTGTCTCTCTGCAGTGAACAGAAACAAATGACATCCAGCGGTCACCACCTTATCCAAGGCATGCCAACAGCCATTAGTGCTTCTGAGGAAACATTTGTCTTCAAGTGTTAAAACATCCTGAGNTTCCCAATATTTTTAAGGATTTTTGATACTTCGATGATAACATTACACTTTAGCTAAACCACAAATCAAATAAGTTATTTTTGCTTACACTCAATACACTGTGCAGGCTTTATAATTTTTGTCCTTTATAAAATTATATTTTAAATGTAATGGTTTCATTTTTCCATTCACTCAAAGCACAATTTTAGATTCATCTTGGTCATATTCATTAAAACTATCAAATTGTACCAGAATTGGTTTTTAGTAGTCCAGGATTAGAATTTGTTTTTAGAAAAGAAATCATATAATAAGTAAGATGTTTATAATAATTCTGCATGTTTAAACAAAAAACTTGAAAGGTTAGAAACTACATTTAAAGTCAAAGCTAGCTTAACTTCATTAGGAAAAACTGAGATACTGCTTCTTCTATTTAAGTTGCATTAAGTAAGCTTCTAAGAAAGTGTATTTTATCTCGCTTAGGACATAATAGAGTCTTCTTTAAAGGAAAGGCAAGAGAATAAACACAACAATACAAAGACAAAACACAGAAAGAACTAGCTTTGGTTCAATGGAGTTTGCACACCTAGTTTTGAAAAATTTGAAACTATTTATTCATAGTATCACTGAGTGATCACCAATTAATTAGTTTGCAATCAGGGATTTAAGGAGAGTTGAAAAGGGTGGTTAATTTAACTTTAGCCTAAAACCTCCCACATTCACAGTGTAATCAAACAGAATGAGAAATGGAATGAAAATGTGTCTGTGATAATTTACCTCCCCATATAACTAGTAGCCCTGTAGAATAGGGGAGCAATCACTTTAAATGAGCACCTTCATGAAATAATCATTCCTTTATGCTGTCAATACATATGTGCAATTAAAGAAGGAAAAAAAGTAAGTAAAACAGCCACAACTTTTAATTGCTGACCCTCCTACTAAAGCTCACCTTCATGCTCTCCTCCTTCACTCCAATTGCAATTCCTCATTAATGAAATTTTCCTAAAATGAGTATAGGATCCTTCTAGAAATGAACACCCTCTAAGTCTGAAATATTCTCTGATGGACAAGGTTTATGTTGAACCTACTAAGCCAAAAGTAGTCTTTGACAAGGTGATGAAAATACATTCTGCGTATGCTCCTGGACCACTGAAGGTGGTGTGACCATAGTCAGAATAAAGCCAAACTCAAATTCACAAGCCTCCTTTAGGGTTTAAGTATGTGAAACTTCTGGTCTGTACAGAGAAGGGACAGAGGGATCCTGTATCATACTGGAAGACACTGATTGGTGACATCTATCAAGTATGGACTGGTTTGAGTGTTAGTGAATCTAGAGAACAAGCATGATATAAAAAACCTGAAAGATGCTTGGGAAGGTGACAACTTAGCACAGCAAAGTAGCCATGGATCCCAGATCATACATGTACAAGTTATTCCTTAAAGTTGGGATCTCCTAAAGTCTCAAGATAAAGGAAGCATTAATATAAATTAGACCCCATTATCTTCTAATGCTGATTAAGTTGTCTACTTATGATTAAAAGCAACATGATGACTTTCCCAGTATGGAACACCTTCCAATAGATGATAAACAAAACAGCAGGATCCAGGTAGAAGATCTGGGTTATAGCATTGCTAATATAATGATATCTCATCTTAGCATATCTCAACTCAAAAGATAAGTCAGAAGAGAGCTATTTTAGCTAAGAAGAAAACCAACTCAGATTAAGTACAAGGAAAAAATATCATAGACACAGAACAAAAGACATAATTACAGAAACTGCCATCTGAGGAAAGATAAGATGGAAATTATGTCAGCCATGGGTAAAATGTCATGGTCCAGGCTATCAAGGACTACTGATAAAAATCACTAATTTGAAGCCTGTATCAGTAAATTTACATATTGAGTCCGAGTACAACTCAGCAGACTGTATACAGCTCCTTGGTTATGCCTAGAGACAAACTATATATCACCATGATTTGTAAGGAAGGTTGTTCAATTTTTCTCAACTGGAAAAAACTGAGGGGAAAAGAAAAGAGGGATTTCTTCCATCTTTGGCAATATAAATACAATAGGATGTACAATTATTAGCATGCTCTTGAGATTAGCTATAGAAGCCTAGAACTGAAGCCTCAACAGCACTAAAACCACCCCGTATTGAAAAAACACATACACCAGACAATCTCTTCATGTTATACTGACTGGTCCCTTTACAGTAAAGAAGGGGAAGAAAGCCTGCAGAACAGCTGGAATCACTGCAGCTGCAGCACTAACTCGGAGCTGGCCTCACAGAAGTTCAGTTCTTTTCTCAAAACCCAAGAAACACTTTTCATCTTAGTTTTTCCTACCTTTTTCAGCATAAGGAAAACAAAGGAGGAAATAACAGACAAATAATATCAACTCTCCTTTTAAAATGCAATGGCTTTATAAAACAAAGGTGTAAAAAGGAAATATAACCTGAAGATGTGAGCTTCACATCGAGGATCCAAGCAAGATGGATAGCACAGATAAACATACAAACTGAGAAATCTGAAAGCTAAATACATGAGAAACCTCTCCCAGCTAATTAGACCAACAAATTTCTTATGAAGAAAGCTTCTCTGTAAAGAGGAGATTGTGAAGTGACAAAAAAAACAAACAAAAAAACCCCAGCAACCAATAACCCAAACCTCTTTTGGAAAGAATACCACTATAGATAGCCTTAACACAACCCTGTTGTAAAGAGAACTTGGGTTTTAACCAGGGAAGTACTTTTACCCATACTGTTCAAAGAAACTTCATTTCTGTCTTATACCAGAAGGAAAGAAAGATTTGTTTTACAGAACACATGAAAAAAAGGCTGAACACTTACAAAAACATAAGGGAATGGATATCAAATTTCACTCTTAAAACAGGAAGGGGATAACAGTGAAACGAATATAATAAAAACCTGTGATGTGTTTTATTTCATTATATATTTATTTCACTGCATTTTTGACTACTTTTGATGAAGTGACAACAGAAAACAAACTACTCTACTTATAAGCAAGTAAATCAGGTAAAGCTTAATAACATTACCATTATAGTCACACTTTTATACTTTGATACACTAGGTAGCACTGCTTCACATGACTGATGTGTGACAGTAACATAGATAAGAGAAATCAGTGACTTTGATGGCCATTTTTCTCAAAAGAAGTTGAAACAATGGCTATCCAGACAAATAACAGAAATCATCTCAGAGAGAAGTTAGAGTCAAGTTACTGGATGCAAGGAAACAAAGTCATAAAAGCATGACACAACAGAAATCCAGACTCACAGAAAAAGGACATAGAGGAGGTAAACACAGAGAGTCATAACTAGGGAAGACTTCTACATTATATGCATGCAAAGAGTTTGGTTTTGGGGATTTTTTTAGAGAAGCAATACAACTAGGCATAACAAACAAGAAATCTGCCAAAAACCCTGAAAAAAATGCTACACTGGCTAAATGCTATGTAACATACAACAGCATAACAGATTTGTGGCTTTCTGTGACTTGCCCATCTATTAGCAGATGGAATACTGTGTCAAAAGAGGTGGACAATACGTTAAAAACCAGATACTCAAAAACCTGATCACTTCTGCATAATCTTAAGAAATGAGAGACATTTCCTCCCCAATATTAAAAGACAATTACAGTATCATTACTTGTCAGATTTTAACTAAAGCTTTGGCCAAGTTCACAAAGCTGAGTTAATTAAATAATACAGAAGTTGCTTCCCACAGATGTGCCAATATAAATGATGTTCTTTCATAGATTTAAAGATCAATGTACATGTACAAAGATCAATGTTAAAAAGGCAAGGAGGGACAGCACGATTTCCTCAAAATCCCAGTAATATAGAAGACTAAAAAAGAACATTTAGTAGATACAAACTCTTTTATTCCCTAATAGAAAGGAATCAGTGTTTGTACTAGAGTGCCATGGTATCTGTAGCTAAATATGGATTGAAATGATGCATTTTCTCTTATTGTTATCACTAAAATTTGGATAAAATGGTTGAGTAGCCTGTTTCATTAAATAAAAACCCACACATCCAATTATATATATACATATGCATTATTTTAGTTTAAAATTACTTTACATTGGTATGCATTTCTTATTATTTTTGAGTAATGAGCCATCCCTTTTGTAAAATCATACCCTCAACATACTAGTTTTGTTTACAATTCTATTTCTGTTACAGAGTTCACAGACATCATGCTAAATACTCAAGATCACTCGAGTACCTTGTATTTTAATTTGAGGATTATGAAGATTTGAAACATATGGGCTTAAACTAAATTCTCAGAACTAGATTTCAGTCCATGGATACAGTTCCAGCTCCAAATAAGAGCATAAAACTGGAGCAAACTGCCTTGTGTATGCTTGTCAGACTCAGAGCAGTCTGTTATCACACCTACACTGGTCTTGCTTGCACCAAACACCCCAGGTAACTGTTTCCCTTCCTCTACTCCCCACACATGCACCAACTCCCTTCCTTCACCTGTCCTCCTTTCTTGCAGATAGCCTCTGGGAATTAAATAGAACAAATATAAATAAAGGTTCATAGAAGAAAAAAAAAATCAGTAGCTATCTATTGTTAAGGTTGTTTATGGAATTTCAAGTCAGCCAACATTACAAATGACATTTCACTTGGAAACAAAATCCATCTTCCAATGCAACTGAAGACAAATTTCTACCATTTTCAACCATGTTTGCCTTCACTGTGAATGGGACAACTTCTTTATTGAGAACAGCTTTGCCTAAACTGAATAGAGCAAAACCACACCACAGAAAAAGTGTATCACAGAACTCTCGGTATAAAACAACATGGTATCAAAAAGTCCCACAGCATATGCTTAGGCTACTTACTATACTTCTTTAAGAGATCCACGTTAACAATAATTTTTAACTCAAGGTAAATTTATGAACTATCAAAATGATATTTCAGCAAGCTGTACTTAATATATGGAGTAAACACATAACAAATTCTGTAATGTATGAGGTAAACTTTTCTTTAGAGACCTACAAAAATTAAAAATACCAGTGCCTTTTAGAAAAAATCATATTTTCTAGTGAGTCTTTCATGGTTGGTTTTTTTCTACTGTTTTGAAGTGCAGGTGTGTATAATACCACAAAGTTTCTCCAGACTAAATAAAGGTTTATGTTATTGAGAAAAAGTGTTGGTTTTTTTGATTGCACAAAATTCAGACCCTTTGTTTTTAGTGCTTTCCAGGTTGGAGTCACTTTCCTCCCTAAACTCCAAATTCAAAAGATGTATGGCAAGATGCACAATTAAAGCCTGTAGAACTGTTGTATATATCAGAAAAGGACTCTCAAATCACAGACCAATTTATAAATTCTTTACTTATATACCACTGTTTCTCTATCTGTATTACTAAGAATTAGTAATTTTATTAGAGCATTGATACTTAGATATATGAATTCCAAAGTTTAATCATTAGCTTGGGTCAAAATTAAGAGCTAGCACATGCATGAACCCTATACTGTAAAAGTTCCGATAAAACTTTAAGACAAAAATAAGTTGCTGAAATCTCCTAAATTAAAACTATATCACAAGATACTTAAGAAAACAGCCCAAGTCAAGATAAAAAATATTCTTACCCATGAATATAGAACACATCTCTTTAATGAAGAATTCAGAAGCTCAGAGATGTGCTTTAAATCCAGATGGATACCTCATCATCAGAGACCTGAAAATGAAGCACATTAAACAAGTCACACAATAACCAACTTCAGGAGTGTACATTCAAGTGCAATACCCAAAACTCAAAAATTCAATAGGGATCAAGCCAAGAAGACCAGAATTAATACTCAATCACTAGTAGCTATGACTTGGTAATCGTCTGATAAATAGGCACATATTCATTTTGTAGGACCACCCAAAATAACAACCCTAGAAACCTCTAAGGATGAAGGGTAGTTTGTGCCAGAATACTAAAAGGCTTAGGGCAACTTTAAAACACAACAGAAGTGCTCAAAACCAATAACAAAAAAGTTTTGAGGTTAGGTTTTAAATCTGTCAGTCTGGGAAGCCCTGTGCATGTCTTTTAACAGCAGTGTGCTGCTCCACCCTGACAGCTGTACTTCAACGGGAACTGGCACTGCCTTTCGGAGGGGAATACCTGCATGACCCTTCTAGCCTGTTCCTTGCCTTGACAGGAGGTAGAGGAACTCAGCTTCATGAGGCTCTCTTTAAACCGCAGGAGGCTTCAAAACATTACAAATTGTAAGGGAAAACGTGCATGGGGTGAAAGTAAGGGGTTTTAGGGCCTGTGTGTAAAAGCCTCAAAGCACACAAAACTACCCTTTAACATTAAAAAACAGACAAAAAGTTTGTATATGAACTGACATTCTATACCTGCGTGTTTTTCCATTTCAAAAATATGATCATTCTGTCCAAGGCACTGAGCATCCTCCAGTTCCAATTACAGAGTGATGCCACACTCTTCAACACCTTTGCAAGACTATTAATGCAGTTCAAACTTTATTAAAAGATGATATAGTATATATATTACTGAATCGATACGCAGATTTTAACACAATAATTTTTTCCTCTCTCTACATCTTTGAAACAATGTTGTGATGTATGTCAAAGATACAAATTGGTTATAGCAGCTACCAAAAGCCTGCAACATTCCAGTAAAAAAAATTATCTGGTACTAATTTGGTACATAAGTTACTACATTTATCCTTCTTTTATTAGTCAGTAATTTCCAAGACTTATTCCAAGTTGCTAAACTAAAATGTCTCTGCTCTGCATTAATAGAGACACTTAATGCACGGAGCCATTTTTCTAAAATTCATAAGAAATCAGCATGGACCCAAACACATACCTAGGGGAAGGTTGCTAAAATACATCCACCTTTGTTTGCCATCTATGTGAAGTTATATGAATTTTGTATAAAAGCAGCCAGAAAACTTGCTCTAGATGTTCTCTTTTTCTGCACTGGAACTCCAATCATTTAAAGAGCGCTCCTGTCATGCACAAGCCCTCTTCATAACAAGAAATTAGAATGGAGTTTGAAATTATTTAACTGTCAGATTCTATGCAGCATTTTAATATTTTTTCTTGTTCCTAAACCTGTGCTTATTTAAAAGTTCTTTGTTGACTTAATAAAGTTAAAGAATAAAGGTTTTACAATATACACACTAACTGAATAGAGGTATTCAAAAATGCATTATTTGAAAAAAGAAAAATCAAAAACTTGCAATCAAGTAATTTATCCTAACTGTAACAGTACAACAGTAAAAAGGGAAACCTAATTCACCTATAACTACCATGTAAGACAAATGCTATCTTAAGTTCTTGGCTGTCCAAAACAGCTGTGTATCCTTCCTCAACTGGATTCTTCTTGAATCCTCAAAATAAAGAGAAAAAAAGATGTTTCTTACTCTTTAGGACAGTGTCCACTTGCTTGAACAGCTTCCAATATGGAGACAATTGTGGAATACTTAAAAGTTTGAAAAACCCTATGTTGAACAGAAGAAAAAAAGCATATATAAATAGATATACATTCACTAGGTCTACAATACATTATTCTAAATGTAAAATACAACAAATACTTCAGACAGCAGAAGATTCACTAATGATTATACAAAGTGGCAAAGAGAAATCCACACAAAAGGAACTTAAAGCTTTCTTAAGCAGCAAAATGGGATCCGTCTACTTAGATTCTCACTTAAGCTAAGCATGTGAACTTTTAAATACATATATACAGACAAGTGTATGTTAAGTATGTTAAAAAAATTGTTCTGTGAAAATCCCTTCTTTGGGAGAGGGTCTTAATACTTGTTTTTAAATCTTGAAGTGTTAAGATTAACTGATACACAATAAAAGTTACACTTTATTAAACATTTGTTATAAGCATGCCTAGACCCATATTAAACTATCTTAGGAAGTTTTAAAAAAATTATATTTCACAGTCCAACTAATATAGTATCTTCATAAAATACTGAAAGAAAAAATACACATTTCCCCAAGTGCACATAAATTTCCTTATGCTTCTTGATGAACTTCTAAAGCATTACTAATAAAAAAATGTGAACAGTATTTTGGCTATTTCTCTAAATATCTGCAGGTGTCAGAGATGGGCCAGGCTCTGCTCGGTGGGGCCCAGCAATGGGACAAGAGGCCACGGGCAGGAACTGATGCCCAGGGAGTCCCACCTGAACAAGAGGAAGAACTTTCCTGTGCAGTGCCCGAGCACTGAACAGATTGTCCAGAGAGGATGTGGAGTCTCCCTCACTGGGGATATTCCAGAACCCCCTGGACACAATCCTGTGCCATGTGCTCTGAGATGACCCTGCTTGAGCAGGGAGGTGGGACCAGATGATCCCACTGTGTTCCCTTCCAACCTGACCCATTCTGTGAGTCTCTGTGGTTCTTATTTTGGACACTAAACCACAGATTCTTATACACGTTAGTGTAACAGGAAATAAACCATTCATTTCAGTTAGTTGAGAATAGCTACCCAAATTTCTATTTTTTAAAACATCATGTAAATTTAAATAAAACAGTTTAGTTTTGCACAACATCCTTGTGTGCTTTTATGCCTTCAATCTTGGCAAATACCTTTAGAAAATTTAACAGCACCAGTTAAATACATTATTATTTTCAACTACCTTCTTCACCTCTCTGCCAAAGGTTATTGCCCTCAAAGCACACCTGCAGAACAAAACATGTAGGTGTGCATCTGCTGCTTCAGCAAATAGTCTCCCAATTTAGTTTTAACCCTTCCTCTTCTTTGTTAAACAAACCCATTAGACTTTGCATCAATATGGCTGAAGTGTATATATACATTCTATTTTGTCATTTATATTTCGTGGCTATTAATTGCAATAAAGGAACAATAATAATACAGAGAATGACAACATCTTAATCTGCTACTATTGATAGTGATCTAGAAAGATACCAAAAGTTTGGAATATCTTATGGAAAAGAACAAAGTTTATCTCCAAGTTTTAGTGAAAATAGTTGTTAAGAAGCTCAGGAGTTGGACCACTAGACTACTGAAGGAATCCATACTACTAACCAGCAGTGCTCTTAAAATATTGCAATTTTATTTCTCTAAAGTATACCTGTGAAGATTTTCATAAATTTCAGGACTTCAGTGAGTTCCTGCTTATTTTTCTAATACAGGTAAAATTTTCCCCTGTTTTGTTCTTCAGGTTTGAATACCACTACATCCAACTTTTTTCTTTTTAGTGTATCTGTTCAAAATAGAAATGCCTCTTTTCACCCTCTTTAGTTGTCAAAAGAGTTAGAATAACATATTCAATGCAATATATTTGTAATTTGCAGTTTACTTCTGATCACCAGAAGAGTTACATGAATTTCCTTGTAAGTTTAAAAAGAAAATCTTCTGGTGCTGCTGAGATTTCAGCTGTAAGCACTGCAGGATTTCTATAGTTTTGTCATCAATTTCAGTATTACACCTTAAATTAGACCTACAAAATATGTTTCTGCATTCTGGTATCTTTCCTGAGGAACATTTTAGGCCATTTTAAGATTCAGAGAAACATTTGCATTAAAAATGAGAAAAAAACCTTTTCATTTTCACATGTGGCCTAAACCAAGATTTCATTACAAAACATCAGAGACAGAAGACTTCAGAGCACAGCCCTCTTTCAATTCACAATCTGATAATACACTATCTTCCAATAATTCTCATGTTCTAGCCTGATAAGCATCTTTGTGAACTACTGCAAGTTTATAACCTGGAAGTACCAACTAGAACAATGCAAAGGATTGTGCCTGTTTTACAGATGCCTATGGATCCTGATAAATGAGTACAGACAGCAGCTGTGAAGACTTGACACTGACAGAAGTCTGCTTTGGTAAAAAAAGGACCACAACTTCAAGTCTTGACACTGCCAGATTAGGATATGCCAGTATTTTACTGAACAAAACAGGTTCAGACATCCCACCCCACACTACATTTACTGCCATAAGGAGTTTCAACTGTATCACGAGTCTGTCCCACTTGGAGGAAGGCTGCATACAAGTTTTCTGTTTTGTTTTTTGGGGGTTATTTAACTATTTCTAAGGAGATTTGATATGAAAGTTTCCTAAAAGAGTTCCTCCCAGGCACCCGTTAAGCAAGACACACTGAGGTTGCAATTTGTTTGGTATATTCTGCTTAAATTAGGAAATCAATTAAAACTAATAACTCAAGCAAAACATCATTTTTCATCTTGTCTCATGGTTTCCAGCAGAGTCAGGAAATGTTCCTGAATTCACCTGCAACAGACAGAGACTCCAGACAACTTTTATTGTGACATCAATACTCTGTCACAAGACTCCGACAGTCAAAACGGACTTTTAAAAAACTTCCCCAGTTAAATGGGACAATACTCATGTGTTTGTCAAGACTATTTGTGAATTAATTCTTAGGAACTTACCTAAAAGTCTGTCTCTGAAGCTAAATTTAAGTTTAGCTTCTGAAAAACAGCAAAAATATACTTTGAAGAACTACATGCTGAAACCAGCAACACCATATTACATGGAATCAAGCCCATTGTCTTACCTAACACTTTTTAATGGAGGTGGAAGCCATAACTACAGTAGCTTTACTACAGGGTAATTGAAAACAAAAATATATGGTATTGAATTCTCAGATTTCTGATGACATATGGAATATCAGATGGGCAGACTTTCATGGCATTACACAGATGAAGTCTTTCTGAACCTTAATAGTTTCTTCATTAGGGTGTTAAGTATCAAATGTAATAAAACCATTTCTCTTCAAAAGCCATTTACAGAACAAATTTTGGTGGAATTCCTGAATTTTAGTGACCAACAAAAAAGAGTGAACCAACCTTTTAATACTGCTCATGCAGCACAAGGAAAAGTGCCCAAGAATCCACTGCAGATGGAAACAATTTAGTAACCAGAGTTACATTTTCTAATATGACTCAGATAAAGAACAAAGTCAAAATTACTATTTGTCTCCAGAAAAAGAATGGGAACATTTTTCCATCTTCCTGCAAATTCTAACTGTTGATTTAAGTCTAAAACAAAAATACGTCTCTTACAAAGAGAAAGATGCATGTACACTGCCAGCCTAAAGACATTAATATTTGGCATCTCCTGGATAATCTGTATGAATGAAGATCTCAACACATCTGCTCACTGACAGATGCCATATCATACCAATGTATTTCTGCTGAATTCTGAGTTTTAAAAAAAAAGCTTCCTATCTTGTAACTTATTTCTTGCAGCTTAGTAAGTGAATGTAATGTAAAGGCTACACTGAAAGTGGAACTTGGATCCAAGTTGCTTCCAGAAGTTGCCTTTTACTTGATCACTTGATAGCAGAGTAGACATCTGAATTCTATTATATATGCATTTTGAAAGTACTCCTAAGGTGCTAATGTTTCTCAAGTCAAGATAAATCTTCATTAACCACACTGTTAAAAATGCTTGATTTAGAATTGGTCTTCTGCAAGTTTTCAACACTGCAGTTAATCAAAAAGAGGGTCATTGTAAACCACATTATACTTTTTTCTTGTAATACTTCTAGAAAAAAACACTTCTTAAAAAAAGATGTCTCCTCTCTGCACTACTGTAAATAAGAAAATTGTGTGTTGAGCCTGTTTGACTTTTGTCCAGCTGACTCTCACATTTATGAACTGGTCGGACAGATTAAACATGAGAATCTTGCTATTCCTTCAGCCAAAGCAATAGCTGCAAATGCTTTTCAGTTGCTGTTTTATGAGCAAAATAATCACTTCTTAGCATGACAATTTCTTTTGCTGAAGGGGAGAGAGAATACTTCAGCAAAATAATAATGTTAACTATAAATTCTTGAAGTTTTGACTAAATAAACATCTGGTTTCTCCATCACCCATTCCTGTGTACACGGGTACCCGGCATTCCTGAGGCACCATTTCTGACTACAGGAAGAGCACTAGGAAATAGAACAAGGACACTGTGGGAGCCCAAGTAAGTGTGAGATTTCAAAGTGTTCATTAAGCTCACAGCTCCATGGTTTGATAGAGCCAAGACCATTAAAAGGACAACTCTAGATAGGTCGGTGGAAGAATATAAAGTATTGACAGAACTGTATTGGTCAGGAAAGAAACTGAGTGTGAAGGGTTACCAGACTTCAGTTAAACACAGAAGTGTTTCAACTGGATGATTTATGAACATAAGTACCAAACATTACTGAGAACTCAGTTCATATATAATGGTGGAAAGAAGGATAATACTGCAATCCAGTGATGAATAGGGTATGCTATTTGACTGCATCCTAAATTGCATGAAAAGTATCAAAGAAATACGATGGTGCAGTATTTGGGCACTTCTTTCTACAAGACTGATATAGATGAAAAAAATGCACTGGAAGGAATCCAAACTCATAAAATATATAATTGTCCAGCTTACCTGTACTTTTGAAGTATCTGAAGGATGTATATACTATAAATATAGGGAATATTTGTATTGTAAGTTACATTAAAAAAACCCCCTTAACAACTAACCCTATAAGCCAAGTAAGAACAAATGTGCATCTACTTACTTCATGGATTCCACAAGTAAGGCAATTTTAAAGCAGCATGTCAATCTTTTGGGTTTTATCTGCCTGCATCACTAACTCATCTTACTCATAAAAGGAAACAAATGAAAATTGCCTGGTTTAGGGTCTCTATAGTCTCTCAGTAGTGGTTCACATCATACATCTTTCAGATAACACCAATAAGAATACTTTTAAAAAACTACGCTGTGCTTTCATCAACATTTTTCCATGACTGAATTCTTGGACTAATCTTCAGGAACATTTAGCACAAGCAGCTCATATGAAATGAGAAGGTGGTGAGAGTCCTCAAAATTCTTGAAGAACTGTAAGACTTCAAATTCCACTTCTTTTTACAGTAAAAATGATAGCCTTACTCTGAGTGACATGAGTTAATACAGCTTCATCATGAAAAGCAGCATGAAGTCGTATAAATAGACCTATTTGGTTAAACACAAACAAGCAAGTTAGCATAAAGTAAACCAGCACACTGGTAGATGCACTGTAACTACTTAGACGCCTGCCCTTGTTATCTTACAAATGCAAAGTAAATTGATGCAGCTTACTAACTAATGGGGAAAAAAAAGCTACTTCACATTTACTTTAGGGTTAGAGAGTTCACAATGGCCATTAACCACGGAGTTGTTGATATCTGAAGTTCACATCCTACCTGACTTCCCACTAACTTCTCTGTGTGCCCATGAGTTATACGTAGGGCCTAGCACACTGATCCCTGAATTGGTTAACATTCGAGAACATGCATGTTAATTTTTGCTCTTTGGATTACACAGTCTGGGCATTGAAGTCCATGGCACCTTGGAAGCCTCATCTGACAGATGCAGGAAGAATGAAAAGGTCATTATTAGTTACAGGTATGAGGTGTTGAGGGTGTGTAGAAACTAATAAACCCAAAAGCTACTAATTGCTACTCTTTCTGTAACAGTTCACAAAGTATAAGATAGGAAAAATTACTGACTTAAAAATATTCACCTTGTGAAACTAACAAAAAGTTGATCTGTACAACAACAAATTAAAATTCAGAGGATAAAAATCCAGAGTTTGCTCAAAAATTACTGAATATTAATAATCTCCCTTAAATGAAAAGCATATTTATAACTGCATACAAATGATTACATATAAAACAAGGTGAAATAATTATTTTTACCTCACACCTGCCAAATGGGAACTGGATGGTGTGGAATGATCCAGGTTTAAAAACAGTTGCAGTGAGTTCTCAGGACTGATGGGCCTAGTTCTCCTGAGAAAGGAGGGTTACTTTTTAAGGCTACTTCTTACAAAGTCTCAAAAAATGCACAAGAGAACTAGAAACCCTATCTTGTCACACAAATTGTTACTTTGTCCCCCATGAACCTGAATTGTAACACTGAAGGGTTCAGCTCTTCTACATAATGGGGGGAGGCTGAGCTGTTTTTTCTCACACCAATGAAGTTAAAACAGTTTTCATAAACTGAAGGAAGTTTTCAGTTGCTAAAGATTTAAGGCACTTATGATACAGTGAGGAGAGCAAACCATTTCTTACAAACTGAAAGTGTATGCATCAACCTTGTTGTCAAATGAACCTATCCAGCCAAATGAGAGAATTCGGAATTCTTTCCACTTGGTTTTTATCCCTGTTCACAAAAATGTGTGTGTAAAGACGGAAAGAAGAAGTTTTAACATTTCACTGTGTTAAGCCTCAGAGGGAAATGCAATGATTTCTCCACTTCACTAGCATAAAGATGCATGCCACCTATCCACCAAGTGCTATCTACCAACAGTACAGAGCTGGCCTCAAAATCCTCTCCTTGTCATTCCTGGAGAAAGACAGCTTGCAGCCCCTACCTGGAAAACGCCAGCTCATAAATCCCACCCTTGCACTTTGACAGCCAAGTCTCCTTTTAAGCCTCCACCGATGCAGTGGGAACCTGTGGCCATGCACCACCAGTTCTCCTCAACCCAGAAATCTTGCAACCCAGAAGGAGAGCAGCCTGCATGGCCATCTCCATCTCTCCTGGACACACCTCACCCAATGTCAACCCTGCCCTGCCATCTTCCTTTCCCCTGCTCCCACGTTTCCTGCTGTGGTCGATCCAAGCCAGTGGGCTGCCAAACTGAGCTCCTCTTTTTCTTACTGCTTCGCTTGCCCTGGGAAATTATTTTAATTCCTCCCTCTGCCCACCCCTATTATCTTGCGTGCTGAGAAGCCAGGTCTGCCATGCCCACTGTTCTGCCTGGGAGGGTCCGCATCCCTTCCCTGCCTCGCACCCCCTTCCTAAACGACACAAGGTGGCCAGGGACATCCTTGCCCAACCTTCCTCCACCCAACCCTTTCCTCCCACTGCCACCTCCTCGCTGGGGGAGAGCGACATCCAGCCTTTGCCGCTGACTTCCCTAAGGAGACCACCCCTCTTCTCTTCGCCCTGCCATCTTCTCACCTGGGAGAGGGCAGGACATTCAGACTGTCCCCCACCCCATTAACCCTGGGAAGGCCCAATTTTTCCCCTCAAACTTTGCCCCCACCCCCGGCCGCCCCTGGGCGCCGT
>VZRJ01005461.1:980714-1139737 GCA_013397565.1 Ptilonorhynchus violaceus
CTTTTTTTTTTTTTTTTTTTTTTTTGCATCCTAGTGGCTTCTAAAGCAAAACCCTTATGTCTCTGCTTCTCTAACCTACATAGAGAAATATGCAAGTACTTTGATGGAAAGAAGGCAGCCTTTAGCCTTTTATTAGAATCAGCCAGCCAGTGGTAGTACTTTCTTAATAAAGCTATCAACACCATTGCAACATGGTGAAGTGCTCTCAGCTGTAGATAGTGTGAATGGCAGTGTCATAAGTTGAGAGCACAAGTTTAGAATCATAAATCACATGAATGAGCAAAAATAGGATCATGTGACTGATTATTCTGCTGTTCAAAAGGACGTTGAAACTTATGAATACGTAATGTCTGGATGGATCCCTTTAGAATTTAGAAAAACAGGTTGCGTAAGTGTACAGAATTAAACGGTGATTTTTGGTTTAGGCTCAATTTTCTTAAACATGTCAATGTCTCATCAGTTTTGGAGATGGTTTTTGTGCAGTGTTAAATTTTTTTCCCTTCAAAATTTCTGACATTTTATATCACCACCTCGAAATCCTGATATTGTTTCAAGCAATCATAATTTTAGCAGGTTTTATGTCTTTTATGGTATCTTTGTTTTCTCAGTACCACTGCTTCACAATGTATTTATATTATCTTGATCATAATGTATCAGTGACTCTTTCAAAATGTTGGGTTTGGAAACAGTGAAAGAATACTTTGTCCCTCCCCTCCTTTTTTTTTTAAATAAATACTTTTCTTCACATGTGTCATGTACCACAGGTTAAGAACACATGCCTTTTTTAATGTTCTTGGCTCCCACAGAACTACAGTGATTTATTCTGCCTTGGGATTTACCACGTGTCTTGTAACTCAGTGAAGTCTATAGAGGGAGAATTGCTGTGTGCTCAAGACAAGGGCACTCATCCTTTATCCTTCTGTAAGTGTGGAAGGAAGTTTTGCAAGAAAAATTTGCAACAGGGGAAATCGGTTGCTGTACTTCCCTGTACTTTGGTTATCCATGGAAGTTGCTGCAGGAGTATTGAGGTCAGGGCTCAAATGACCCATGAAATCACTTAGGTTGGAAAAGACATCTGAGATCATTGAGTCCAACCATTCCCCCAGCACTGCCAAGCCCACCAGTAGCGCATGTCCCTAAGTGCCACATCTACATCTTTTAAATACCTCCAGGGTTGGTGACTCCACCACTTCCCTGAGCAGCCTGTTCCCAGGGATGGGGATGCTTTACAGCCCTCTTGGTGAAGAATCTTTTCCTAATCTCCAGTCTAAACTTTCCCTGCCACAGCTTGAGACCATTTCCTCTTGTCTATCACTCGTTACTGGGGAGAAGAGACCGACCCCCCACCTGGCTACAACCTCCTGTCAGGGGGTTGGAGAGAGCGACAAAGTTCTCATGCAACTGAATGTGCTGCTGAGATTCCATTGTTGCCACAGTGGCTGCTTTGATCCTCCCCGGTAGCCACCCTGTGGGATTCGGGAAAGCAGAGAGCAGCTGTGTGCACAGATCACTGCTGTTGGAGCAGCTCTCCCTATGCCTTTGCTGATAGGCTCTAAAGGCCTGGTGGGGATCTGGGATGCAGGTGAGGTCCTGCAGTGCCACACAAACCAAGCCCTTGCTGAGGTGTTCGGCTGCTCAGCGCGTTGCCTCTGCATCCTGCAGCACAAACAGGGAACAGACAGTTCTTCAGAACACTTTCGCTAGGAAACTTCTGGAGCTGTTAACAACTTTGCAAGGTGAGGGTTTCCTCGTATCATTTTACCTCTGAATACATTCCAAGTCACATGTTCCCACACGGTTCAAACCGGGGAGCTGTGCTTGTTTCGCTGCGCTGTTGTGTGGCAGTTTGTGGGTTTGTGAGAGCTGGAATGGACACTGGAGCTCCTGCAGGGAGCAGCTCTGCTGTGCACCTGCACATCTGAAACACTGCAGATGCAAAGGAAGTACCCTGAAGCAGATGGTTTCTCCCATGGCCTAGCAGAGGCAGATGTAAACCACGATATGGTTATAAATCTTTTTAGATTAGGACAAAATTTAATTCTTTTGAGTGTGGGAACTTTGCGAACGATTGCATCCAAGGATACGGATCAGAAAGAGAAGGTGAAATTCTGCATACAAACCTTTCATATTGTGATAAATAACTACAAATAAAGATCCGATTGCTAACTAAATGTGCAAATAATCTACTTTGTAAATGGAAATTTGCTGGCAGCTAAAATGCTTTATTTTTACTGTGTCCTGAAAGTTTACCTGGCAGCTGGGTGCTACTGGTGTAAATTGAGTAAACCTGCAGTTAAGGCATCAAAATGCTGATTTCTGAAACTGTTTTCATTGCTGTTTCCTCAAACACCGACGTCTGTGTCTGCTTGCCACAATGACAGCCACGAGTACACTGTTAATTGATGAAACCATAATGATAGTACTGAAATCTGTCATGCAATAGGCACCATGAAAGGAGAACATTTTAAAACTGAGCTTACTGGAAAATTATTTTTCTACTACATCATGTTTTCACTAAGAAATTTATAAAGCATATTTTTAGGGGACTCCTGGCAGTGCCCAATTTTAGGTTTTTGGCAAAGATTTGTTGCATTGTCTTTTGAAAGAAGTTTCTATCTTAATAGACTGAGGTCAGTTTGTGAATCTGGGCACTGAGACAGCAGGTTTGTGAGTTGGGGTTTAAAGTGTAGTCTGTAAAGGTCATTTTCAAAGAAGAAGGGTGATACAGGACCTCTGCTAGGCTGTTGTGTTAGGAAGGAAGTAGCCACTGAAGCCCAGCTGCAGGTTTTGATGACCAGGTGGAGCTCTGGTCACCTGACTCTCTTTGGGCTCCATAAAGCAGCACTGAGAGCTTCCTATACTTTTCTGTGGAGAGGTTTAGAGGGGAGGAGTTTTCAGGAGTGAAGGAAATGGGTTGTAGCTGTAGAAACATGCTGGTGATTTTGTGCCAGTTCTGAAGCCAAGAAGAAGCCTGCAAGTTGTTTAAGTGGTTTGATGACGAGGTATTTTCAATAGTGCTAGTTAGTAAGTAAGATGTTGAGAGTGAATGCAGTAGTTCAAGCCTTTTTAAAAAATGCATATTCTTTTTTCATCTTCTTTTCTGTTTGTTTCTTTCTAGGGAAATGGAATAGATGTGCCATTGCTTGATTTTTTTTTTTTAATTGTAGAGCTTAGAATGAGTGTCGTGTTCTCTTCCAGGTTTTCTGCTGTTAAATACTTTTTACTAGGATTTTTTCACTGTAAGATTAACTATCTGTGATTGATGTCCCTGGACTGGCTTTAAAGGTAGTTGGAGTTGAGAGCTGCTCCTTGATTTCAGGAAAACTTATAGGATATTCTTAAGTAAGGACAAAGTAGCTCTTAGCAGGAGGAGAAAGGCAAGGGATAGTACATGAGGGGTTTAAAGTAGAGGTGTTCTTTTTGGCTTTTTAATTAAGAAGAAAAAACTTCCTTTTTTCTTCAGGGAAAACAGACAGGGGATGTCTGTTTCCTGACTGTGAGACGGTAGTGGGCATCCGGTTAATTGTTGTTGCCGTACTCCTTTACTTTTTTTCTTTGTTGGTAGGACATGTAGGTAACTGAGTTTTGGTGTGAGGTAAGACTGTCTATTGGAAGTGGTACTTGTGTAGTTACAGTCATAGGGCTTTCTTGGTAAAGGTGGATAGAGGATTAGGGGTAACTTCTACAAGAAGGTTTTTGGTGCTCTTACTCATGTAAGTATGTGTTGTGGTAAAACCAGATGTGTGTTTGGATTTTAAGTCTCTGGTAAAAGTTTGGTAAGGAGTGGGAAGTACCTAATTCTCAATACTAGATGGGAAAATACTTCAGAAAGGAAGCTATTTAGAAACTTCTCGAGGAGTCTGAATGTACAAAATAAAAGTTGTTAATTTGTTGGTTGTTTATTCTTGAACTGTAGTAGGGAGGGAATCCTCCTGAAAGAAAAACAACTTGATAGTCAAGAGTGGTTGCAAACCATAAGCAATAGGCGTGTGGGACTTGCCCATGTGACTCTACTAAACTTTTTAAGTTTGTAGCTTTGGGACAGCTTTCAGTCCAAAACTAGCTGTAAAACCGGGTGGCATCGGGAAACACAGAACATAAAATGAGTTAATCAGTTCGTGTAGGCACCTCTAAAAATTGAGCTGGAAATACTGTTTTATGTGAAGCGGGCATTCATATATCAGTTCTGAGGAGTGCATGGAATAAGTTCCCAAAATGTTGGGGTTTAATTCAGTACTCGCGCGTGTCATGCGAGGCAGAGCCCGGCCGAGCAGTGACCGTGCCCGGAGCGCCCAACCCGCCGAGCTCGGCTCCGCCGTGCAGAAAGGTCCTGCTGCCCTCCTGTGGCCCTTCCCCATCGGCACGGGTTTGCTCTCGAGCTGCTGGAACATTAATTTTCCTTTAAAGCTGGGAGTTTAGCTGCCTCTAAAGTGAAAGATAGCCCTTTCCTACCAGAATAAGGACAGTTACACGATACGGAGTATTTTTCAGTGGTAAAATTAGCTTTGTGGATGCCAGGAGAGCAGTGGATGTCACTTATCTCAGCTTTTGTAAAGCTTTTCATCACATGTCCTGCAATGTTCATCTGTCCGAGTTAGGATTTCATGCTCTGAATGGGTAAGTAATCAGATGAATGGAAAACTGGATGAACAGGCATGGGGGAGTGTTTAATACTCTATACAAATGCTGGTAACAGAAAAAATACCACAGGATTCCATACTGAGTCTAATTCTGTTTAACAGCTTTCTCAGCTGCTTAGAGGAGTTTGTAGGTGACAAGAAAATGGGGAGTGGGGGGGGTGTAGCAGGTGACATGCTGGATGACAATGCTGCTCAGATCCAGACAGGACTGGCAGGAATGTGTTTTCCTGAAGCTTGTTTTCTAATAGCTGAACACATTCTAGGAATCTGGTATCTCCTGTGTTGTCTTAAATGTATTGAGAAATTTGTTTTGTAAATCTAAATAATGTAATATGCCAAACCAACTAGTGAACCCTTTGAATTATGAGAAATGTAGATTACTGTTTGTTGCTTTACAAAATTTGTAGTGAAGTTATAAAGCCATGATTCAGTATCTTGTCAGTGTTGGTTTCAATAAGTAAACCTCAAATTTCCACTGAGGTAATAGCCAAGTAATTACGAAATTGAAAACAAGTTCATGAGTTCAATTTTTTATAATTCTGTGCTGTTAACTGAGACTAAAACTCACCTGAAAAATTTGAAAAAAGTATTTTCTGGTTTTGGTGCCAGTAATATAGTGCATTTTTAAAGTGAACCTTCTTCCCTTTGCTTTTAACTGGATATCTGCAGTTTGACACCCGTGTAAGGTAAATTTGGTACTGTGCAAACTTGACCAGTACCACATAGCTTGTGCACCTGGTGCCTTGAGAGTTTCTTAGGTATGATGGAGTAACAGCTAATGTTACTGAGTTTGTAAACTGTGCACTAGATTACTGCAGCACACGTATTTTAACTTGGATAATCTGCTCTAGACCAGCAGTCTCGTTGGTCTGTGCAGTACGTCTCCAGGGTGGCTCTGCGTGACTGCTGTGCTTGCCATACTGTTATCAGTAGGGTACTGATCATAAGACTTCTAAACCAAAGTTTTATGTGTATGTGCCCCAAGGAACCTTCTCCTGAAGACCGATTCGAGGTGAACTCTGGATTCAGCAGAATATTGGATTCATTTGGCTAAGGTGCTTTAGGCAATCCTGAGCCCTGCAAGAGCCACACAGGCTGTGGCTGTCCTGCCCATCTGCAGGACTGACACTATCCAAGAGGGAGTGAAGGCAGAATAGAGCTGTGGCTGTCTGCCAGGGATTTTAGGAAGTCACAGGAGAGAGGTTTTTTTTCGCTGGTGTTTTGTGGCAGCTTGGACCTGTCTGCCTAAACTCAGTTGAAATAATTCTTTGAATCTGGGCCTAAACAAATGAAGTTCCTTTGGACCTTGACTCTTTGAGCTGAAGTCAAATATTTAACATCTGCTTACAAGTGATTAGTTAATATAGTAAGATGAGCTTTTAAAGAGTTGCAAGTGTTCTGACTTGTATTTCTTGTTAAGCTTCGCTTCTTTAAAAGTTCTTTACCAGTCACAAACTAGAAGAATGTGGTGAAATGAAACTTAAAGGCCTTTTTAAATGTTACCTGTGGAAACCTTAGTGAAACAGTAATGTGCAGCCTAAGTATACTGGGGATTGTCTGCTTAATAATTGAGGATTACTGCATACCACAAACTAGATCTGTGCAAGGGAAATGAGAAATTTGAGTCTTAACAGAACATTTCTTGGTAGATAACACACCACCCCTTTTTAGAAAATTAATTCTAACATGTGCTTCCTAGGCAACAGAATCAACTGTGTGGTATTGTTTCTATGTCACTTGTTTAGTTTTCTATTGCTGCTATAAACCTTAGTAATTTTTCTTGTATTTTGTAATGCTGTAGAATAGTAAAATTTACCTTAATATGTCTGAGACTTAACTACTGACTCGTAATGAATTTCTGTTATTCACAAGAAATGAGATCTTAGCTATTTGTTCTATCCAACGAGGTATGCAATACCTGTACAGACTTTTATCACCATCCTCTAGTGGTTCCCCACAGACATATATGAATTAGGATTGCATTTTGACTGTACTGGGTTTGATTGTTTATTGCTTTTACTCTTCCTATTAGCAACTGTTTTCCTTTTTTTTTTTAACTTCCTCCAAAAGTGACCTTCCCCTCCAGTCCTTGTAAGCTGAGTTGTTTAATGCCTTAATAGGAAGGCTACTTGTGTGTCTGTGCATGTGCATGTAGTTTTGTTGGTTTTTTTTCAGTAAAGCTTAATAAAAGAAGAATGTGACCCTTGATTATGGCTCTAAAGAAACTGCTTTTTCGTTTCTCTTATTTGGAAGTTAGGAATCAAGAAATAACCTAAATTCCACGGAGCTTAGTAAAAACGAAGATATTTTTCTTTCACTTTATGTGAGTCTTTTTCAGTTTCAGAACAGTTAGGTGGAGGAGGTGTGTGTATGTATATATAAAGTATATGCAGTGCCAGGCCTCTCTCCTTCAGAAGAGGCAGATTGTAGTACAAATACTGCCCAAACCTCATAATATCAGTGTTAAATCTGCTTTGGCAAAAATGAGATTTGACTGCTCACAAGAGGGCACTGCAGCTTTACTTTTGTGCATGTTATTGTGAGCCATGAGATCTAGCCACAGAAAGGCAAATAATATTGTAATTTCAAAACTGAGCTCATATCAGTAAAGATTGCCAGCTCCTTTTTTTTTTTTTGAGCAGAAATTAAGCTATTGGAAGTAATACAGAAATTAAAGTCGAGAGCTTTGAATAGAATGTCCTTCTGTCAGCTTCAGGGTCAGAGTATTTTAACTGATGATGACTGAGTGAGACAAGCAAGATAAAGAAAGCTGTGATCTCATTCAAAAAAAGAGGCAAGGCTATCTGACCATAATGAACTAATTTATTTACTTATCAAAGCCTTAAGTGTCATTAGACAGCTCAGTAGGCAAGTCATCATGAGAGGAGTGTTCACTTAGTAAAGATTAATTATAGCCTCCAGCACATCAAGTTTATTATGTCCAATAAGTATGTCAAACAGCTGGAGGAACATGTTTGTCTTTACACTTGATAGCATTCTCTTGCCTTGAGGTCTGACTCCTGAAAGAATAATTAGTTGATGTGGGTGAATTGTTTCTAATTCTGCAAACTGTTTTTTGGTGTGTATTTAATTCTGTGCTTTAAGTAAAACAAAATTAAGTATTGGATTGGATGCTGAAGTTCTCAATACATAACTGTAATAGTGCACAAACTGTAAAGCCCAGTGGGGTTTTGTGTGTCTTTTTCTATATTGGTTACCTTTAATCCATGCATTTATTGTATTTAAGAGTAATTGTTGAATAATTTTTTTTTTTTCAGTGAAAGAGAAAATATGACAGACTGGCAACCCACAAATTGTTGGGCTTTTAGGGTCTACCTGCTGAAGAAATTCATTATAACAAGCTGGCTTTACAATTTTCTGTAATGGCTCTTTCTCTTCTGAAATTACTTCTCATTAAATGGCATAGACACTCATGAACTCAGTTATGAAAAAGTCTGTGTCACTAAACAGACAAGGCAGGTTTGAAGCCAAATTGCGAATAGCTGAAGGGTCCATAAAAAGCTATGGAGGAAAAACTGTACTTTATATATAATTTATTATATGCTTTTGAAAAGTACATATACTATAGGATTATGAAGAGGGTGCAGGGAGCTGATAAAAGCTACAGGAAACACCCAAACATACAATAAGAAAAAAAGATTACTAAAAGAAGCAAGTAAAAAATGGTGTAAGGTGTTTCAGTAGAGTAAGGAAAGCTTCTGATAGCAGAATGAATTTAGGATCTCCAGAACAGGATTTAGCTGAAAAATTTAAATTTGCTTTTTATACAGTGCTCTGAAAGTGATATCAAAAAGGAAGATAATTTTTGGCTTAAACAATAAGAACTTCATATTGGTGAGAGGCACAGTTTTGAGTTTTGAGAGTTAAGCAGACTGAGCTGTTGGGACAGACTTGTTACAGTGCAGTGTTGAAATAGAGGGAGAAAAATTCTTAAATAAGAATGTCGAGATAAATAATGCATCAAGAACAGATAATAGTCATTGGGTGCCTAGTTGAGTCCTTTTGTTACTGTTGTATGACTGCTGTCCATGGTTCTTGAGTGTGGCTTACTGAATTTGGTGTGATCCTATGTTGGAAGGAGTGAATCACCGCAGTGTATTGCAGTTCCCTTACAAATGTGGGCAGTGACACTGCCATGATCTATCTTGAAAGAACTAACCAGCCTGAAAACCTTACTTAGTCTGTGTGTAAAGCTATGCAGTTGTGTGAGTTACCTGTGAAGAGCCACAGTCATTTGTGTGAGGACTAGAGTGTTAATTTCAGCTAATGAGCCTAGTTTGCAATTAGAGGCTCATGCTCTAGATTTCCAAGTTCTGCTTCAGCAGCTTAGCCCATGGTACTGTTAAACTCTTCAGTAGTTCTGCCCGTTTTTCCTTTGGAGTTGTTGATTCACCTCTATTTTGGGAGCACCTCCTCAGCTCTTAAAAATGATACAAAATGAATTGTCAAGTGCATTCTGCTTGGCTCAAAGAGCAAATAGGCATGAACAGACTGTCTGCCAAAATCAGGTTCCAGTGCTTTTTGGAAAGAACATTTTGACTGTGGTGTAGTTTCTTAGTACATGTGGCACAGTTTGTACAGAAGTATCAGGGTACTCGCATGTTAGATGACTTGTTTGGTCTATAGTAGCTGCTACTTAAACTGGATGACAATTTCCAATTACTTCTGTCTTCTCTGGTTGAAGGAAAGCTGTAACTTTCTGGCAGTATTGTGAAATCACTACTTTGTGACTTAAAGAGCAACTGGAGCTTTGTCTCAAAAATGACAGAAGTATTAAGATGCCCAATGGAATTGTTACAGTAGTGATAGAGCTTTCGTGTATTGTTGAAAAGCTACTGTGGCCATGTTGGCTTTGAACTTGTGGCTGGAATGCCTAGCTTGATTTATTTTTAACAACTCCTGTTGCTTCATGAGTGAAGCCCTTTCCATCCTGGAATACTCTGTTTATCACGGTTGTGATCTGTCCCACTGGGGGCTTGCCAGGGGCAGTACACTATTTTTCCATGGATCTGACACAAAAAACACTGATTTATTCATGGTCTCAGACTGAAACCCTTCTTATGTGACTTCTACCATGCAAGTCAGACATCTTTCATCATCTTTATTTGAAAAACTTTGTCACATGTTTGCTATGGCTAGGATATGTCCATGTCGTAAATCCCCCAGTAAAAATAAAAACAAAAAAAAACCCAAATGAAAACAAACAACAACAAAAAACCCCAGGTCAGTCTTTCTTTGAAATTAAGGGATAAGATTTGATTAGATACTGTTATAAAAATAAAGCTTTCAACTGCGGTAAACCTGCACTGCCTTGTGATCTGGCTTTCTCCTTGTTGTTCTGCTGCAGTTTCTGACTCCTGAGGTACCGGGTCAGGCTGTTCTTGCTGTCTGTCATAGCTTGCTGGAATGTGTAGAACTTTTATTCTCTGATGTCAAAATGGGATTTTTGCAAGATTTATAACACATGTTAAGCAGAGGTTTTTTGTTTAGTCATCAACAGAATGATTTATTAAGTGTGAACTCACCAAGTGTGTGTATGTACAGCAAACGATGTCACCAATTAGGTAACCTTTGCTTTTGGCAAAATAGACAAAAGCTTAGCATCTCAGGATCTTTAACTCTATCATGTCCTATTGTAGGCTTGCTATTTCTTTCCCCTCACCTGGCAAATGGCAGAAATTTGGCATTTAGCAATTTAGTGCAATAGATCTCTTACTGATGTTAAAAAAGCATGCACACAAAGCTTAGAGTGATAACTCTCTCAAGAATTCTAAAAGCTTAGTTCCTAAACTTAGTTCAGTGAAATTTTCAAGTACTGTAACATATTTACTTTTTGTTTTTTCTTTCAGCCAGCCAAACACAGCTTGTGTTTTTAAAGAGAGAACAGATTGTCGTGGTTCCTTCTCCTTGGTGTACAGAAACACAGGCATATCTGACAGCAGCAGAACAGCACATTAGGATGGAGGCACAAAGATAGCTTGACAGAACACTCATCAATATATGCCTGTTTATTCTCTTGAGTTAATAAATAGCAAGTAGACACTCTGAGAGCATACTGCTAAATTAGTTCTTTATATCTACTGATGAAAAACAATTAGGAAATAGTGTATTTTCATATTGCTGTTTGGACCTTAAACAAGATGGACTTGACATGAACTTCATAGAAAAATCTATTAAGATTACTTAGCTGAGGTAGGCGGACCACTTCTTAAAGCAACATAATATAGATAGAGAAGATTACAAGTCTTGTTTAGCCATTCAAACTGAAAAATCTGATAAATACAGGGATGACAGTATATACTTTGTGCTGTTGGAAGTTTTAACACTTCCTTTGTATTTTCACTGAAAATGCAGAACACAGTAGAGGGGAAGGAAGTAATAGATTAAGTACACACAAAATTTAAGTACCTTGATTGTGTACCTGCAAAGTAATTACAGCTTTTTCTTCCTCTGTTTGGAGAGGCTTGACCAGGTGGATCTGGCTGCTGGCTATCAAACTCTGGTCAATAGGAGGTAACACACATAAAAGCATTAGCTAAATGCATGACAGAAGGTAAATCTCCAGAATGTCAACAGGCCTTGCTATCAGCGTGCAGTGCTGAGTAAACGTTGTCACTGGAGCAGAGCACAGCTCTGTTTTATGTTTCAGAAACATTTTCAGGCATGCTAAGCAAACTGTGGATCGCCTTCTTGCTGTGGGAAGATGTGGCTGTGATACAGGATTTCTCCACACAGGGGTTCAAACTGAAGATTGCTGGATTTCCTTTAGGAAGTTCTCTTCCTACTAAAATCCAGTTGTAGGCCTAATATATTACTGTGTATTATAGCTGTAGCATGAAATCAAGCCATAATATATTTCTGTATGATTCACTGAACTAGCCTGAAATATATAAATACTGGATTTTGCTTTCCAGTAGACCTGTTTTTTTAGGGGTGACTTCTGCAAAAACTTCCAATTTGTTACTTGTGATAATGAGGAAAAACTCTTTCAGTGTAGCTGTTTGATTAGATGGTGTAGAGGCTTTCCTTGTATATTAGATAAATTGTTCAGCTAGATTCAAGGCATTGTTTGTACAATTATCATTTTATCATTTAAACTATCATTTATTCAAATGCTGGATGCTTTTCAAAAATTGTGCTGAAAAGTGTTCTCTGTATTACTTCTGGAGTTTGAAACCTTTTTTCCATTGTTGGCTTGAATATCTGTAATTTATGTAGCTGACTTTTCATGTTTAACTGGTTTAGTAGTCACTGTGCCTTTGCTGCTTCAAATCCTAGAACTCCTCTGCTGGATTAATCTGCCATGCCTGTGGCCTCTGTGGTTTAGAAGTGCATTTGCCTTTCATCTTTAGATTTGGCATGTGACTTGCTACAAAAGCTTTGAAACAAGGTTTTTCTTCTGGTTTTACGGGAGATAGATGGAAGATGTTGAAATTGGGAGAAGCACAATGAAACTGAAACTGCTTTGTAAATGGGGTCTACCAGGCAGCTTTGAATTATTGGAGATGATGGACTAGTTATGAGATTAATTAGATGATCTCCCTTGCTGTCAGGAGAAATAAAGGGTACAAATACACTCAATTAGAACAGCACAATATAATGAGTAATGTGTTTCAGTGTAGACTTTTTTCTTCTGCTTTCAGCATGCTTCTGTAGAAGTTCTTGGCAGGTAATAATCTGTCTAATAAGTAGACAAAGGAAAGAAGTTGTCTTTTAGTTCATTTACAAAAAGTGTCTTAGTTAATCTATTAAACATTGGTGAAGTGGCCTACTGCATGGTAAAGTTTGGAATGCTTCTCATTTATCTGGCTCTCATGCACTTCCAGTTTTGAAAAGGAAATATGGGATGAAAAAACTGGTGGTGTTGCTATGGGAACAATAACTTGGTGCAATCAAATAGAAGTTGCTGCTGTTGGACTTTGTAGCACATCAGTACCTGGACTGTTGCCCAGATACTAAACCAGTGCGTAGCCAGACTGGAGTGAAGGGGGGTTAGAAACTTTGAGAATGGGATGTAAGTATAATCAATATCACCTTAAGCCTTTTTCAAATACTCTTATGTAAAGTGCTTTTGCATTTATTGTCATCAGCTGCTAATACAAGCAGGGCATTAGTACTTCAGCTGAATGATTTCTTAGTTTGAAGCAACCCATTTTTCAGCATTTTCAGGGATGTAATGAAGAGCCTTACAGAAAAATTTCTTTCAACAGATGAGGGAAGTAAATATGTTAAATGAAGAGATTTTTGAAAGAAATACCTGACCCTGAAGGCTGGAAACATGGTTGCAATAGTGGGAAACACAAAACTGAACTAAAAGCAGAATGCCACAAGACCACAGTAGTCCTAAGTAGCAGGATACTGTAATGACCTAGGCACCTCTTACCCTTAGATACTTAAGACAGTGTCATCTCTGAGCGTGTGTTATATTTACTCTAAAATACTGTGATTAACCCTGAAAAATCGTAGTCATCAGGTGCAACTCTTGTGGCTACTATACACTGTATAATATTGTGCAATCAACATAGTATTCAGCTACCATCTAGTGGGGGATTTGAGAAAGTGTTCTGAAAATGCAGACTGATGAACACTCCAGAATAATTAGCACTTGTACAGCTATTGCACTTTGGGGAACTGCTGAGATTTTTGTCTGACTGTAGTCCTTACAAATAAAACCATTTTTGCTATTAAGGCCAACCTGAATTAAAAGGTGGACGTATACAAAAGTGGATGAAGCATAAAAATGGTGAAACACAGAAGCATAGAATTGTATTCCTGGGTTTTTCTTATAGAACCAAAAACTACCTATGTCCCTTAGAATTTGAATGCCTCCATCGTCCAGTCTTGTATTTTCAAAACAAACAGGCATACTGAGTTAAATCAGTTCAGCAGATCAGAATTATGAAGGCTCCACTTGTGATTGTGTGGACCTTATTCTCACAGCTACATGTAACTTTAAGCCAAGCTAACTCCAAAAGCCACTTAAGTTGAATGTTCCAGAGTTACCAGTAATAGCTAAGATGACTGAACTGAGGTGAAGCTCATCCTGGTTAAGAGGATTTGGCTGAAATGCATTATTTGTGTGCTAGAAAGAGGAAAATATGGTCCCAGACTGTATTTAAAAACAGTGAAGAAGTAGTTGAAAACTGTTCCAGCACAGCTATAGTTCTTCTCTGCCTAATCCTCATACTTCCATTCACCTGCTTTTTTTATTTCCTCTGGAGCAGCTGGGTTCTGCATGCCCTTTGATCGGCTGAGGTTAAACTAGCTCTAGCCTGGGAATGGAAGTGGTTCTGGAACTTTTCTCCTAAATTATTTTCTGACTTGATAGATGGATCCCCTAAAATTATCAAAGTTCATCAGAGCTGGTCTGCTCTTGATTCCTGAGTATATTATGGAGAATTGCAGCTCAGCTTCAGTGCATTACTGATTGAGGACTGTGCAGGAGGGAGGATCTTGTAGTCAAATCTGTGTGGAAGCCACAGGATATATGGATGGCTATAAGGTCCACTAGTGTTGAGCCCTTCTCTACCACGGAGTTCTGTGAAATACACCTTTGCAGTTAACTGCTTAAATTTTGAGAAGACAATTTTTTTCACAGGGAAACATACTACAGTTCCAGTTGTACACAAGGGTACTACTGGCTTGTAGCTAGTTTGTGGGGATAGATGACAGTATGGGCCAGTCCCTTTGAACTCACTGTATATCACTTGCCAGGAAATTGTCTTGTGGATTAGGATGTAAGTTAGTTTGTTGGCTTAGAATCTGGTAGAGATGTGCTATCTGAGAGGCCTGGGTTTTAAGTATATGAGGTCAGGCATGCTTTCAACTGAAAACCTCAAGATACTTCAGAGCTGAGATATTTATTTTTTTTTGCAGGGGGTGTATATATTTTTTTTGGTTTTGTTTTGCATTTCTTAAGTCTAAGATTCAAGCCGATATTTTAAGAGGGTTTGGGCATATGGACTTCTCTCACTTCTGAGAGACAAAATGTCTCGAGCAAGGTGTCTCCCTACTCTTGAGGCTTTTTCTTGGGGCTGGTAGCAACAGAAACATTTTGAGTAAGCTTGACAAAATCACAAGCTGTTGCATGGTGCTAAACCAAGAAAATAACCTACTTAGGGATGGGCTTAGGAATCACTGTGCTACTGTTACTTCACAGCTGTGACAAAATGGCAGCCTAATTTTTCAACAGGAAAGGCATGCCAATAGCTCAGGTTTTTGTTACAAAAGTTGTCATGAAACATTAATTTTGTGCCTTAAAAGAGTAAATTGGATTTTATAAGTGAATTGAGAAAACTATTTATCCATCATGGATGGGTCAAGGAGCTCTACTAAAACTTGTGTTGGAACTTGAAAGATTTGGACTCAAACCCATTAAAACAACAGAAGCAAAACTATGGAGGTTTTATTGTTCATTCAAAATAACTGGTGATCATGTAGCAGTATAAATTATGATTCTCAAGATGTTTACAAGATTGTACAGACTTGCTGGTTTGAAAACATGCATTTTCCCTGGTTCCAGACACAGTTTCTTAGTACCGGGCTTTAGGATCTTAAAAAGTCAAGATACAATTGCCTTGCTCAAGGAAGTCTAAGTTACTCTGTTAGGAAAAAATACTAATGAAGAACAGTTTCCTAGTCTCAAAACTTTTCTTCTCCTAGATGCAGTAAACCATGGCTCTTTAATAGCCAATGCTCGAGTGGCAGGATGAGTGAGTTGTTACAGAAATCAAAGATACTTGCTCTTAACAATACAGGAGGGAAGGCCATTTAGCTTGGACTTCCTTTCCTTGTTCTTCTTTCCTGTAATGCAAGTGCCTTCTATAGGCATCTGCAAAAAAAGATAAATCTCTTCTTGACTGCTTAAGACCAAAATGGGCTGTAATACCAGTAAGAGCACAAGAGATGTGGAATCTGTCCAGAAGCCTGGAGAGCAGCCTGAAGAAGAAGAAAAAATGAAGACCCTGGCACAGAAACAACTGCTGATGCTATAAAGGACAGTGCTTGTGACAGAACAAACTGAAATTGGATATTGATGTGCTCCAAATACACACTGTAACTGTGAAGTAAGCAACTTGTTTATTGGCATTTTGTGCTTGAAAGGATTGATCTTTGTATTTCTGACACTGAAGCTAAAAGCAAGTTTCATATTGGATCTTAAGGAAATCTGCATTTACAGACACCAGAGTGAGATTTACTATCTGAGCTGATGAATTCACTGCAAGAATACAGAAGGAAATCTATGTGTGTTGCCTTGAGAAGCCTTGCCATCAACATATCCTCCTGGGAACTTGTGCAGGATCTGAAGTCATCTCACAGTAATCAATGGGGCCCTAAATCTCAGACAGTAACCAATTTTAAAACAAAGCCCAAACCATACATTTTGCATCTGTTTTAATTCTTTGACTCAACAGTTTCTACTGCAATGAGTTTTAAGTGTAAATAGAAGTTGAACTCTGAAATTGGTGACAAGATCTATGTGCTAAGCTTTTTTGCAGTTGAGTTCTTCCCATCTTCAATTAAAAATACTTTTTATAATGAATTGAAATTCCAAGAAAGGTGGGTTAGATGAAGTGAAATCTTACATCCATACCCTTTTCCTCCTCTCCTAGCTTGTAGGACACTTAGTGCCTAGAAAAATACTTGGTGAGACTTATTAAATGGGCCCTTCTTGCACTTGGTGATCCCTCTGGGTCCCTTCCAGCTCAGACTATTCTGTGATTCTATAAGTCACTGAAGCAAAGAAATTGAGCTTCTGGTTAAGAAAATCTGCAGGCAAATTCTGCAGGCAAAGCCCGCTGGAGGGCAATGTTGTAAAAGGAATTGCAGGACTGAAAGCTGTCCCACATTAGGGCATGTGGGCTCACAGTCTTTGCTGAGGGCCAGTAGGGAAGAATGCAGAACACTGACCTTGCAGAGCTCTCTTTAAAAACCTGTAGCCTTTCTGATTGGTAGATTTAACTGTCAAGGCTTTGATCTAATTTTTTGCCATGGTTCTGAATGGAAAGGTTAAAGGCTTTTACCCAGTGCTTGTGTTCTCAAGTGTTTTTTGTGGCCATTGCTGCTGGTGTGTGAGCAGGGCCTGTTGGTCACATTTGGGCAGCTGCAGCACTAAGTTATTCGTATTGTTTGGGGGCAGATTATTTTTTTTTCTGTGCCCTCAATAAGTTGAGCTCTTTTAAACTGCTTTTGCTGTTGTGTCAAATATGACTCCAAAAGGGTACTAATTACTTCTCAAATTAGAGCTAAGCAGTAGTGAAAGATAAGGTCAATGGCTCAGTGGAGAATCCTATTGGGAGACCTTTGAGGAAATACATGCTGCCTCTAAACTACAGTTACTTTGGAACTTACCATTTCCTTTGTTCTTAAGCAGCTGAAAAAAACTACTTTTGATTTATAGAAATGTGATGGTGGCACTCTGGGGAGAGTTCAGAATAATGCTGGAGATGTAAGGTTTTTATTATAGTCAATGTTTTGAACTGCTGTGTACTTCTCAAATGTGAGAAGAAAATATTCTTTACAGACAGTTACATTATAATGAGTTTAGACTTCCTGTCTTTAGATGATGATTCGTAACAAAATGGAAACAAATACGTTTGTGTCTATCACAGAAAATAGTAGAACTAAAATCTATTCTAATTTAAATGTATTTCAGTCTCTTACAGTAGAGTAAGAAAAGGAATTACTTTTCAATGTACAGAGGTATGGGATGGCTAGATGATACCATTATGAAACTAAATTCTTTAAATGAAATACTCAGATCAGACGAAAATTAATTCTGTTTTATTCATGAGTTTATGCATGTAGCTTGAGAATACTCAAAACAAGATAAATGCTGGAAAGGAGACTTTCTGATTGAAAGCTATTTCCTGTATTTATCATGCAGTTCTATAGTTAGTGGAAGTGATCTCAAATTTAAAAGAATATTTCTTTGTTGCCCACAAAGTATATGTAAAAGTCTACTTAAAGGCTGTCATAGTAAATGTGACTTTCTTACATCCTTGATTCTTTGATCAATTTATCTTCTGTAGCTTCTGTCATGACAAAATTGCTGCTTACTTATGAGTTTACCCTAGATTATATACCAAAAATGTCTTAGAGAAATACTATAAATACTTGCTCTTTTTGTGGTTAAATTCTAGGCCCTGTCATGGTGGGAAATTATTTTTCTAGACAGATCCTTCAAGGGAAGCTTATATAAGGCTGAGTTCTGTGTCTCAGCTGCACACATGCTCTTCATTAAGGCTGTTTAGCACCTTAACTCCTGAGTCCTGGCATCACTTTTGTCTCTGTAGCTATGTACTGGTTTCTTCTTCGTTATGGAGTAGCTTCCAAGCCTTGCTTCATTTTATTTAAACTTTCCACAGCTTGTGTTGACTTTCCCTCACTGCCTGTCAGACTCGTTACCGAATGTACGTCAGAAGAATGCAATTTCTTGGTTTGCAAGTTCTTCCCTTTGGTGTGTTCTGGGATGGCTGCTGTCTATAGTGCTCTCATCAGATCCCATCTGAGGGCGGGACAGGCTTCAGTCATCTGGTAGAATCAATGTTAGGATTGGGCATTTGCTTGTTTAATTTTAATATTTTGCTAAAGCTGGTTATGTGTTATGAAGTATTTGTTTTGGTCAGAGATTTGGATGACAGTCACTTGAAGAACCAGAGTTTGTATCTATGATTCTGTGTCTAAAATCCAAGTGCAGTCTTTACTGCTCTAAAACGTTTTGTAAGATCACAGTGGAGTTTATCATCACTTCCAATTTCAGTAGCAGTTACTTATGTGTGATTAGTCCCTGGGAACGCTGATGTCCTCTGTTTTGGCTTCTTGTTTGGTGAAGAAATAGTTGCTCTTCTATCTCTTTCAGACCATTCTTAATAATCAATGACCCTATGTCTATAAATACCAGAACATTAAACATTTCTTTTCTTTTTTTAATCAAGTGCCAGTGTTGTTTACACATATCATGAGTGCCAGGTTGGTTAACCACTTGTTCTTAGTAAGGTGTCAGACCTCTGGAGCTCAGAGGAGTTGAGGCCAAGCTTCTGTCCTTAGTTTCATCAAGTTTACAGCAATATTTATGCCTATAGTTGTATGTGTTTTACACATCACATTTTTCATTCTTCTTGTGGTCTCCTGGTTTTGAAGCAAATAATCTATACCCAGTTTTCATGGTCACTACTGTGAGTCTGGTACTTGGAAAAGTGTTCCGAATAGTGTTCTTTTCATTGCTCCTTAATTATTATTACTTGAAAGATGACAATATTGAAGTGAAATTTCATTGCTCTGTTCAAACATATTTTAGAAGATTTTGATAGACAATGGTACTTTGAATTGCTGCAAGCTGGATTTTGTTATTGATGACTGTCAAAACTTTTTGATGTAATAGTCTTTGAGCCACATGGACTAAAAGTAAACAGTTTGAACAAATGGAGTGATCCAAGGGAAATACTTGCTTAAAAATAATTTTGATGCTTTTTTGGCTTTTAAAAAAGTTCAAATTTCCAGCCAACAGAATGAAAGTTTAACAGGAGTTAGAGAGGGTTTTTTTTGAGTGTTTTTTTGTATTCTGCAAAGCTAATCATATGGAAGCTAATGACCAATTGTAGAAAAGTAATATTGAAAAATCATTTCTATGCATACAGAAACTATTATAATTCAAAAAAGGTGAAAATGAAACTGTACTTTTCTAGAAGGTCAATGTAAAGCACTTTATTAGAAAATAAAATAACTTTTTAATTGTACGTGCAGTAAGGAAAAATATTCCTTCAGTTTCATTGAAATTGATTGGGGCACCTGCAGAGAAAAGCAGCTTTATCATCTCATTATCAGTCAATTAATATTCAGGTTTAAATGTGAATACTGTTGCCGTTAACTGTAAATGAATGATTTTATTGAAGTCTTAATAGATGAGGAAAAGTAGTCTTCTGCTGTGCTAAATGAGGTCATGTGGGGGAAAAAATAAAAATGAGTAATTTTGTTAGGGATTTAAAAATCTTTTCATTGTTTCCAGGGCTTTAAATGGATACTTTATTGAAGCAAACTTTCATTTTGATCATACTGAAGTTTACTTATAAGGTGTGCTACTGCTTGTATTGTTAAGCCTCCACATTTAGACTCTTAATATCTCAGACTGTAGAAAGACTTTTCTGAAAGTCAGAAGAAGAAATTTGCAAACAAAATGAGTGCAGCATTTGGATGTTTCTCAGACTCCAATACTTGAAGTTCATCTTGGACAATTCCAGTTTTTCTTTCAATATATGCCTAGGTAGAATTTTCCTGGAATAGCCCGGAGTGACTTCTGAAAGGAAGAATGGGAATAATAAACCTTTCTCTTAGAGCAGAAGTAAACTTCCTGTTAAACTATAAACAGAGAAAGCCACAGATTGCAGCAGTTATTCCTTGGAAGCTGTTAGGTTACCAAAAAGTAGAAGTGAGCTGATCACACCTAAGGTTTCCATGTCCCATAATGCAGTTACCTTCCTGGGCTTGGGCATGAATCAGGCCTTAAGCAGAAATAGTAAGCTTGTCCATACACTGGCAAAGCTCTTCCATCAAGTGTCAAGGGGCAGAGGTAGTGATCTACTTTGTACCACATTTGATGTTGGAAAGATATCCTCAGATAAAAATGACCAGAATTGGCATAAAATTTTTATAGTGATCTGCCTCATCTGAATTCAGGGGTTGCAGGGGTACCTGCTCTTCATTTGTGGGGTGTTTCTTTTGTTTATTTTTGCTTTGTTTTTTTTTTAAATAATAACAATGAACAAATGAAATTACTCATAATTGTAAATTAACTTCCACTGTCCTTAAAAAGTTGTTCTGAAGCCCCAAATATGTTCTCTTCACTTATAAAATGTAGAACCATTTAAAAACTTTTTGTATTTCCAGAGTAATCCTCTAGTGGGTTTTTTTTTTGAGGAGAAAATCTTCTGTTGGAGATTTGCCAATTATCTCTATGTTTTATATGTCTTCTTCCTCACTTCCCCTCTGACTTAAGGCTTTTAAAATGATTTATACTGCTCCCCCAAAAGAACCTCCCAGCCCAAGCTTTCTAGCAGGATTATTTCAGCCATAACATTTCTGTGATCAGTGTTGTAATGTATCATCAGGAGGCCCTTAATTTGAAGATGGGTGAGTATGTAACTTTTTACCCCTTTTCTGGTGCTGAGGGCTCCATCCAGTACAGGGGGGCAGCTGCGGTGGAGCTCAGCATGAGAGCCCCAGGCAAGTGGCTGCTGAGCCAAGGATCCCAGACTTTCTCTGCTTAGACAGTGAGGGGATATGAGCCCAGGGGTTCCTTTGTTCAAGGTCCCTCCTCAGAAGCACCAGCTCGAGCTCTTATTTTGTTATTTGGCTATTGCACCAAGATTAAATTATTTTAAGGATTAGATGTCTGAGACTCTGCTCTGGGAATCCTGGGCTCAAAGCCTGGCCTGGCTGTGTGAGTGTGGGCTGTGTAGCTGTCAGGGTGTTCAATCCCAGCAAGTGTGACTACCAGAGTGGGTCCTGGAAGCTTCCTTAACACTAGTCCAGTACTTTCAAGTGGCTAATGAACTAGAAAGGCTCCACAGACACGGTGATGAAGTTGTCACCTAGCTAAATACTTTCTTCCCAGAGAACAAAACAGCCTGACCATATGCTCAAAATCCATGGTCTTGCATTTCATGTATAGAAGAGACATATCTATTGTTTTGCTTGACTAAAAGAATTCACAAGGAAAGACTTTTGTGACCCTATAACAACTTACTGACTTGAGGGGAGTAAGTTTTATTGTGTGATGTTCTTGAGCCATTACACCTTATGAGCATATGACTACCTGTTTTCGTCTCTAGAATGTTCTTATAGTTCAGAAATATGTATCCTTCTATTCAAATATCAGTTTTGCTGTCTGTTATTTGAACAGATACCTGATATCTGCCAAGCATCATACGCTGGAGTTGGTTACATTTCTTGTATAAGAGAAACGTAAAATTTGAAAAGAAGGCAAATTGCCCATTGATATTTGATAATTCACAAATATACTACTGCAGATGTAAATTGGGTAGAACTGAAATGTATAGAAGAGGAATAAATAAAAAGCTGGTTCAATGTCTGCTTTAATCACTAGCAAGCTTTTCCCCATGATGCTTAATTATCTCATTTATCTAATCTAGTGAGGCATAAGACACTAACTGCTGCAAAAGGACCAAACAATCATTAGTAGCCTACTCCTACGGATAGGATAGGTGGAGTAAGATTAAACTCATTACAGTTCTTCCTAGAGATGACCTCTGTAGGCATCTGTTTAGGGAGACTATTACTGCTGATGCTTTCCCCAGCTTCTTTATTTTCAAATTGCTGTAGCAAATCCAGTTATTGATCTGAAGTTCCTCACACTCTGTAGCTCTATTGAATGTTCATCAGAGGGAACTAAATCTTCTGCAAAAGATTTGTCATACTCTTTTTTCTTTCCAGCCTAAGGCTTCATTGTCTTTGTACTGCATTTGATCTGACTTCTGATACCTGAATCTGTTGTGCAGAACGAAAATGAACTACCTTGTAGCTGACTGACTTGTGCATAGACTGTTTATGCCTTTTTTCAAATTTCCTTTTCCTGCCCCATGTCTTAAAATTGTGGCTAGATCAGGTGACTATGCCTGTCTTGAAATAGGTGAGTACTTGAAAATTACAGTTAAATATTCCAAGTTACGCCACAGTTGTGAAAGTGAGCTGAATAGAGTGTTTTGTACAAGGCTATTGTTCTTTTACATAAGAATGTGAAATGTTTTTTGCAATATCAGTATTAAATGTTAATATCTGATCATATTTAGTTTTGAGAGTTTGTGTCTAGATTTCTTTATCTTTTCTGCTCTATCCTATCCATTCTTCAAAATATCAGTTCTAAATTCCTCTTTAGTTTATTAGGAGTTTATCAGTATCATTATGTGGAATCTGACACAAAAATGAGAGGAAGAAAAAATTATGATTATTACTTGTGTACTAATTAAAAGCTCTCTTTAATGAGGCAGCAGCTTGTTTATACTTCTTTGATTCCAGAGTTCTTGAGATTGTTTATATTTTCACTTAAATACAAAGGGAATATCCTTATTATATTACTGAGCATCTTTGTAATTCATAGTGATGTTCCAGTAATTTTGCAACTATTACATGTGTAATTTAATATGTAGTCAATAGTTTCTCTTGACAGCAGGAACTTAGGGACATAAGAGCACATTTTCCCTTGTCCCCAGCCAATGAAATGTCCCAACCAAGTAAATTAGGCAAAACCAAGTTTTCCCTTTTTGATCATTTCCTGTATCTTTCAGTTGGAGACAGAAAGCCCAAAACACAGACAGACTTTGAAGATAAACAGAATACTGCAGAAGTTTCTTATTTTCCTTCTATGGTTTATTTATGGATTTATTTTTGGTGGTTAGGGAGGCGGAATTATATTCATTATTGCCCAATTTCAGATGCTGAGCAATTTTTCCTGTATGCACACCCTGAAAATGCAATACAGGCAGCCAAACCACGAGGCCACTGGATCACTGAATAGATCAGTACCACATCCATCTAGTGCAGTATTTACCTGTGCCTTCTGTTCAGTCTGTTATGTAATAAGCTAAGAGGTAGGCGGTTGCCTGGCACCATTGTTTATTCAGTATGGCCAGAAAATCCTTTGATCTAATGATCTTTGATCCATAATCACATATGGGTTAAAGCTGTGAATGTGAACTTTTATTAGCCCTTCAGGTATCCTGAAATGCCTTTCTGCCTTCTGCCCTGTTCCATGCTGTCCTTTTCCATTCTTGCTGTTGCCTTGAGTCAGAGTCCTTCAGACCACTTCTCTCAAAGGACCTTTTTGTCTGTTCAGGTTGACAGTTTGTGTTGTGACACATCATACCAGAATCCATAAGCTGTGTTGGGCAATAGATTTGCCAAAATCTCTGTGGTGTGTTAAAGAAAAATCCTGAAAATGTGCAGTATTATGAAAGTTAATCAGAAAAGAGACTTCTATGGTACAGAATATTTCTCTTCTGTTTCTAACCAGCAAGAAAATGTGCTTATTCTCCTTTGGAGCTTTGCATTAAATGTTACACATGTAAGGTTTCTGCTGCAGAATCAAGCTGTAGTGAATATTGCAGCTGGGCACCGACCTGCTGCTACTCAATAAAGATTTTCCCAGCTTTGACAAATTAGTTAATGTGTCCATGGATTTTTAACTGATACTGGAAAAACTGTTGCAGCTGACAATTGGATAGTTCAATTAGCATGTAGAATGTTTGTCACTATTCCTGGTCATGCTTTTATTAGTAGAAAACTGGTGGCAGGAATTAATTGAAGTCTGAGTTTTGGGAACCAGCACCTGGAACTATCTTGAGCTTTTATTAAAAAAAGGTAAAAGTTCAGTTTTAAAATTCTGCTTCTGTGTAGAAAATGTTTCATGTATAACATATAGAATATGTACTGTACGCATTTATAATTTGTAAAGATCCCCTCTCTATTGATTCTTTTAAGTAGGAAGAAGAGGAAGGATGAAAAATAATACAGGAAGCAGCATCTCCTGTTTGCTTAATTAATCTCATTTAAAATAAATGGCTGATGTAGGGTAGATGGTAGGTATTGAATAGTGATGATAAACAGGCCTGAGTTAGCTAAGTCTTAGGGTGTACCAGCACAATTAAATACAAATCAGCAGATCTCTGGGACTTGTGGATGATTTTACTAAAGGGAAACAAGATATAAATTGAATTCTGCCCTTCTACTTGAGCACTGTGTATTGTGTTGAAGCTTCAGGTGGGCTGAAAAATTATTGATTTAAAAAGACTTCAGGAGAAGAAAAGAAGCAATTCCTATACTTAATATATGAAAGTTGAAAGACAGTTTTGAGAAAAGCTTGAAAAGATTGTAATTTCAAGTTGTGTTAATCAGCTTTGACTTCTCATAATCGCAGGATCTGAATTGTATTTAAATATTTGCTCTAGATATTTCCTCTTTTTGTCTAATGTGCATCTTTCTTTTCTGCCTTCTTTTCTCTCTTCTGCTATTTGTTTCTGTTCTCAGCTTACACAAATATGTGTTCTGATAATTCACGTCATTATATTGGGCTCTTATGCTACTATAAATCTAATCAGTAATTGCTACTTGCATTGTGGAAGAACTAATTTAATGCTTTTCTCTCTTTCTCTTTTTTTTTTTTTATGGGATAACCTAAACTTTGGTTTTATTTTTTAAGTTGGTCTCAATTTTATCCCATTCTTTCCTTTAAGTAAGTTAGGCTAACAGACTGTTCCTCTCAGCTGTAAAAAAAATGCAGAAAAAAAGATTTGTTAATGTTATCTGGGGTTCTCAATTCCCTTGTTTTTCCTTCTCTTCAGTAATTTTGATGCTGCAGGTGATATATGCCTTTCTATAAGACTAGATTACTAAGGAAGCAGATGTTGTGACAAATTTAGTGGTTTTGTTGTTCACGAAGAGTCTATTTTTAAACAGCTTAAAACTTGTGGTTTGCTCTCCCACCAGCTCCATGTGTCTGAGATGATCCAGCCCCAGAATTTGTTTTTCATGTGAATAGATCAGAAACCAGTTTAGCTTAAAAAACATGAAGCTGATAGTTCATGTTTTTAGTTCATGACAATCCATGCAGCAATTGGAATTGCTGCTTACTTGTTGCTTTTAATAAAATATCTGTGTAGGAATTAAACAGCGCTCCAGCTCAATGGATGCAAGTATGAAGTACAGTATAGCAAAACTTCATTGTTACTTTCTCATTTCATGTGAACTGCAGTGGAAAAATGTGAAGGGTATCTGGTTCATTCCTCCTTAGTGTAACTGAATGTTTTGGTGCAGCAATGTTGCTGTTTGTGTTGCTACAGAATGTGAACAAATGTAACCAACCCGTGTTCTTCTGGTATGTGTGCATACATTTGCACGTGAGTATTTGTGCTGAAATATGAACCAAATACAATATTTACTTCCTGCTTGAAAAGAACAGTTGGTAAATCTTGGCAACTGTCAGTGAATAAACCAACAAAGTAGGTGGTAACTTGCAGTTTCCCATTATATGGCAATTTTGGTATCTACAGCAACGAGGCAGCCCATCAGCAGCCTGTAGTTACATCTGACACTGGGATATGACAGGGATCATAAACAAGGCTGCTCATTATATTGGTTTTGCTGTTCTCTGTCAGATGTTCAGAGGGCTGGAGCACCTCTCCTTTGCAGACAGGCTGAGACAGTAGGGGCTGTTCAGCCTGGAGAAGAGAAGTCTCCAGGGAGACCTTATAGTCCTCCTCCAAGAGAGCTTGACAGGGACTTTTCACAAGAACAGGTAGTGATAGGGCAAGGGGAAATGGTCTTAAAATGAAAGAGAATAGGTTTAGATTAGATATTAAGAAAAAATTCTTTACTGTGGTGGTGCTGAGGCACTGGTGCATGCTATCCAGAGCTGTGGCTGCCCCATCCCCGGAAGTGTCCAAGGCCAGGTTGGATGGGACTTGGAGCAACCTGGTCCAGTGGAAGGTGCCCCTGCCCTTGACACGGGGCTGGAAATAACTCGTTGATCTTTAAAATTGTGCAATCCAGTATTTTGCAAACAGCTTCATACACCAATGTTGATGGTGTTCAGGAAGTGTTTGGCTAATACTTGGGCATGTGGTGAGATTCTTAGGGCTGTGCTGTGCAGAGCCAGGAGTTGCACTTCGATGATCCTTGTGTGGATACTTTCCAACTCAGCATATTCTGATTCTGGGATTCTAGGAACTTTAAACTGATGGTTTTGGACCCTGATAGGAGGATAACATTCATATGCAATTGATGTATGTTTGGATAGCTATCGATATATTTCATTCTAATTTCCCTGTTATTTCTCATACAATGCATGTTCCATAATACTAGCTGTATCATTCTGGTTAGAAAATAGTTCCTGAAGATTGAAAGCCACATGGTTCAGAAATAGCAGTGTATTTTTCCCCAGTTGTGGCAGATATTGTTTTACCTGTGCCTCGTTTACTTGTAAGGATTCTTGCAAACCAGGACAGGAAGTATTTGAAATCCCTGTGAGAACAGAAACTGAAACTATCCAGTTGCTCTGTATAGTACAGATACCTGTCTCATCACAAGGCACAGAATGTCACCATCTTCATGGTTCTGAAAATTTTAATTGAAGGGAAGGGATGTGAGATGTAGAGTAGAATAACTTGAATCAACTTATATTTTTCTTCCCTGTGAATAAGACATCCATTGTTAAGTGGGCTTAATTTTTTCATCCCACACCCAATGCTCCAATTTAACCCAAATCTTTTTTTTGATTTGGACACGAGTTGAGTGTCAGAACTTTGCATCAGGTTCTTGTAGAACCCAATCTTTATTGACAATTTTCAGCTTGAGTTTTGTACATGGTTTATTTTGGTCCAAATTGAGGTTTTGGAAGAGAAAAATCTTACTTTCCTTGTGGTGTTTCTGAGAGTTTTATGACAGATCCATGTTACATTTTTCACTGGTATATAATGCTACAAGTTTACCAACTACATAAGGTACCACCTATTATCTTCATGTCTGAAAGCAAGATATATAAATGATGTGACTGAAGTACACTTAAACCATAAGATGACTCTAGCTGAATAGCATAATATTAGGCTTCATTTAAAAAATATGAAAACAATGCTACTTTATAGGAATTGCTGTTATTGTTATAAGGATATAGTGAATTTGTATTTATGCTGAGGAAGAATGAGATTTGAATCCTGTATGGTTTTGTGAACCGAAATAGTGTGAATCTTGTCACTGATCTTTACTTTTTATAGTAATATAAAATTAATCTTAACAGTTGAGTTAATTGGAAAGAAAAATGACATCAAACCCTGAAATAAGCCTAATGAAATCCATTAAGTAACTTAATGATTACATAATTATATTCATTTAAATTCAGGAATGGATCACTCCAAAATTAATTTTTGCTGTCTTTGTACACTTGAAACACTTATTTATTGTCAAAGTGAGGGATTATTTTAATTTGATTGGCATTTTGCCTTTTATTATTGTTATAAAAAGCATGTTATGCATTTGAGTAAACTTATATGACCATTATTAACATTTTAAGGAGAAGTCTGTTCAGTGGGGAGATTGCTGTACTTTAATGGAGTTAACAATAGTGGTCCAACCAAAGCCAAAAATAGAATGAGCCAAACTGTGTGAATAGAAAGCCTTAGAGTGCTTTCATTTGAATAATTGAGGAGAGACTTTTGGATGACAAAAAACTGTTAAGTGTAGAAATTTTTTCTACATATGTAATATCAGGCACAATCCTGTGATTCATACTTTATCATTCTGTTTCCATTCTGTAGTTTTGTCATTAGTAATATTTTTCTACTCCTTTCCTAAATTGAGATGGGAGGGGTCTTTAAAGTTTCTTTATTTATAGAGGTGCTTTTGCACTTTTTTGCCAGAGCACTGTTGACCAGATTTACCCAGAACCAAATGTAGTACACCTTGAAATATTTTTGGACTTGTAGTTTGTTCCTGTCATTGTTTAGGTACCTTTCTGTGTGAAGGGAATTTCCTGGAAGAGGTATAATTGAGTGCTAGCATGTTGAACCTCTGTGAAAATCCAAGCTAGTATTGTTTCAAATACTGCAGACTTTAACATGTCAACATACTGTACTTGCTCTGTGTCATGTTAGTTTAATACTGTGCATACATTATTAACTTGTGTTATTGTGGTATAGGAAAAAGATTCCATCCAGTTTGAAGGGGAACTACGCTGCAACTATGTCACAGTGCTCTTATGATCCAATAATGTTATGGCAGAAGGATTTCATGAGACAACAGGCTCTAATGTGATTCCATTACCACTCCATTTGTGGTTCATATTGCAATGCCAAACAATTTCAGGTCACCTGTGTGGAGTGTGGAACTTGTTGCATTGCAATTTTGATTAATTACAATTGGCATTGACAGTTCTAAAATAGCTTTGAAGTAATCTTATGATCAACTAATTATAGTATCTCTCCAGTCATTGGATGTAGTCAGTGACAAGTAGACTCAGCTGAAGGGTTAGTGCCATTATAATGCAGGTCTGTGTAATACCATTTCCCATTTGGATGATGACATAATAGTCAAAACAGAAATGACAAAATAATTTCTAGTGTATTAGTGGCCCTAAGGAGATGGTTTAATACAGGAAATCAGAGCATCATGTAAGGGTATCTGTTGGTGAGATTTTTTAAATTCTAAAGTTGGCTTAGGAAATTTAATGTGTTGGTTTTTTTTTTCTTGAATAGCAGATGAAACAAAATGAATGCATTATTGCTTCACAAAACTACATTTGTATCATGTTTTGCTCTGCATAAAGATTCTAAAATAAAAGGCTACATGGCACTCAGTGTTTCTCCAGGAACAGTGGTTATGCATATGCATGGCTAAAACCATGTTTTGCACCTATGTAGAAAAAGACAATTTCTTTGTAAAGAAGTGCTCAGACTCAATTGCAACATAAAACATGGTAGTGTTTCTTTTGGAAAAGTAAAAATGGAACAAACTGAACATAACTCATAAAAGAATAGTAGCTCCATGTTGTGGGAAATCAAACTTACACATTAAATTGGTCAGCTGCAAAACAACAGACTTAAGTAAACAGCCCTGCTTTATGAAAAAGAAGCAAATGTGGAATGTCAGCAAATGTCCTTTTCTGTAGTTTGGAGCATTGCTGAAATTGGTCTAATGCCAGGATAGAAAAGTGCTAGAAGTTTGAGAGTGCCTGAGCTGTTAAATTGGATGTACTGTAGATATTAATAGAACCTAGAGGATGCAAGTAATGAATTTAATATTGATTGAAATACCACTGTCTCAGAATCATGCCTTGGGTAACTAGTGCCTTTGAAACTAGTCTGATTTTTATCGCGTTATACATTTGAATATTTCCTTGAAATGTTCTTTCAAATCAGTATAAATTATTGCATGTAGCTTGTATGCCTTGATCTTTGGCTTCCATGACAACAGGATAGAGATAAATATATTTCCATAACAATTGTAGACAATGTTTAGTATCACTGCTACTTTCTGTTAGTGCTGCTTTCTGCAAGAAGAAAATAGCATCACTTGATATGACTTGAAAGGAGCTTTTGTTGTAATAATTGAGGAAAAATGTGCAGTAAGATGATGATCTGAGAAAAATTGACAGACAGTAAAAATGACACAGAGTAGGAGACCATTATTTTGTAGTGTTTTGAAGTTGCTCCTGGCCAATTTGATCAGTGATGCTGTTTGATAGATTCGAAGGAAACTATTTAACTGATGTAATACTGAGTTCAGATTAGTGTGTATTAAAACATCTAAAATGGATGCATGACAACCTTGTAATAAACATAAGCTGTTAAATTTTTGGTTTTTCAAGCTTCAGTAATTTTCAAATTCAAGAGTCACAGCTTTCAGATTCTTGAATGTTACATAAGCTGATCTATACAGTAATGACCTGTCTCATCTCATTCAAACTGAGAAAAAGTACAATTACATCAAAATCAGTGCTTAGGAATACTGATATTTTGTACCTCTTAATTTTTTACTTTTTAATATAGTGCTGGTTGAGTATTGTGAAATATAACATGTTTTACAATATTTAATCCTCTGAGCTGTACTGTGTAGATGACTGGATGCTGGTTCAACGTGGATGGTTTGATGGCTGAGCACTGAGCATTCACTCTTTACAGAGTAGGTAAACTGATAACTCTGGTTCTATGTTGTTATCTAAACATTTGCGAACAAAGGATCAGATCTAGGATATTGTTGTAACATCCATATCTCTTGGAGAATCTTGTGTAAAGTTGGTGTTTAATGCACAGAATATTGTTTCAAAGAGTAATAGTAAAATAATAGATCTCTACTTGCTGTTCTGCAGATCTCCCTTTCTAGGTTCTTTTGTTATAACTCTTACCTTTTCTAATGAGAGTCAAGCATAGATTTGCCAGTAACTTGAAGATCCATGCAATTTGCTGTATATTCATATGTGGCCTATACATCTTCAGAGCTTTAGAGAGGTTTTCTTACACTTCTCTTACATGCATTTTTTCCTCAGTATTACAAGATAAAATATTAAAAACTTGAAATCACTTCTGCACTTGCCTGTTACTGTTTTGAGTCAATGTTTAAGTCTTTATAGATATAAACATAAATGTTTTTATTCCAGTAGTTGGTAGAACTATTCAGGGCTGCCTTTCAGGTTATGTTACTGATGACCTAGACATACATGAGACCACACTTGGAAAAATTTAACAGTGGAAGAAAATGTCAGGATGTGAAAAACTGGCTGAGGAAGACTGTTTATCTTTTCAGGATGCAATATATTTAATAATTCAGCAAAAAAAATCCCATAAATGTAACTTTGTGAGTTTTGGTGATGTAAATGCATTTTCTTTGTGCTGTAGTACTTTGTGTTCTGTCCATATATGCTTTTGAAGCTTCACCAGCTTAATGGAGAAATGTATCTAACAACATGCTCATAAATATATAATTATGGCTTGCAGTACACAGAAAACACAACTAGTTCAAGTGTTGCCCTAAGTATTCTGTGAAATATTTCAACAGTTGCTTAAAATGGGTTTTACAAGATCTTATGCCAGAATGGCTGGCTCCAGTGTTAGGACATATTTGTTCACACTTAGGTATATTTCTGTACTTCAGGAATCAATCTGTATTGCTTCCTATGTGGTTTGTGCTTTACACTCCTCATGCTTTTTTCCCAGATAGGAGAGCAGCTCTTTACAAAATGGAATGAATTCCCTTGTTTTAGATAAGTGAGTGCAGTGCACAAGTAACAGACGTGTAAAATAGGCTTAAATTGCTTGTTGACTGTTTTATCAGAGTTCTCTGGCACAAGTGGAGGGAAAACTATCATTCAATTCCATCCATATCATCTAGACATAATCACTGAATGTGTGCAATACTAAATACTAAACCACTGAATTATCAACAAAAGTAACTATCAAATATTTCAAGTATTTCGATTCCCCAGCATCCAAGAAGGAACCAAGTATGTTACGCTACTTTTATGTGAATGTAGTAATGTCAGAGCATGGAGAAAATAATTTTTGCATAAAATGCTTACTCTTAATTGTATGAAGATACAGCACAAAGAAGTGGAATTGGTGTAGAAATGCAATAGTTTGACAAGGATGAAAAGTAATGTGAAAGTGTCAAGTATTAGTACAGCTTGAGGAGCATTTACTTAATTCAGCAGTGGCAATATTTGTGCCAGCCCTTCATTGTCAGGATTGGGGCCAGAGTTAATCTTATTTTTTTGTGCAGTGTCAGATTTCCATATGGATGACTTTTGTGTGTAATCCCTGCATGTTGCTTATTAAGAAACTATGGCAGAAAAATCTGCTCTGTAAAATTTCCTTGATGGAGTAGGATGATGGACTAGACTTTATATAAGGATTCCAAAAGCATTTGACAACTCCACGTACCCCCAGATTTATTGTAGTTTGTTTCAGGCATGACCATATACATATTTTGTGCTATTTGTTTCAGCACTTCCAGATATATATTTATATGGAATATGTAGGTACTCACATGTATGTGTGATATATGAAAAATATAAATTAAATAAAAATTATATTATATACTCATATATGTTATTTGATAGCTTGAAATCTTCTTTGCATTAAAGTTGATAAAATGACATCTTAAGGTCATGCATACATGATCAGACATGATTCTGCTATTTACAATATATTTCCAATTCTGGAAATGTAGGAGTCCAATTTCTGGACTCCTAGTAAGTTAGAATTGAGTTTATCAATGTTTTAGTTTTCTTCTTGGTTGCTATGTTTGTATAACTCAAGCTGTGAATGCTAATTATATATACTTTTCTATAAATCATTTTTTAAAAGGCAGTACTTAGCACCTTGATTTTTTTCCTACTTCTAATGTGAACATTAATAGAATGTTGTGTAAACTACCCCTAGTACTTAGTACAGAATAACAATGGCTTTAACTTAGATTATTATTAAATAATAATTTACCTCACACAGGACATGCCTGTAGTAATCTTATCCCAAAATTTTGTAGAGTCTGTGATGAGAGGGTGCATTAAAGACAAGAGCCCCAAACTCCCTAAGAAACTATGTTTCTCTGCTCCAAACCTAAAGATTGCAGTTGTGTAACAGTCAAGGTTTCGGATGAAAAGCAAGTGACTGAAGTGCATATAAACAAGTAATGCAAATGTAGACTCTTTTCTATAATGTGCTCCTGCCAAGGAGCCTAAATCTTTTGAGAGAATGAAAGAAATTGGTAGATCTTGTGCTTTGTGGTTATTTCTGTGTTGGGGCTGATGTAAAATTTCCTCAGAGTTTGGAAAAGGTCAGTTTCTGGTTGTGTGATGTGCCTTCACTTGTGATTTTGAATCAGTATCTCCTGCCCGTGGACTTGCAGGGAAACTTTAGTAACCCTGGTTAGTGCCTGGGCATTCAAAGGCAAATGGGATAATGATCATGCATCTCATCCAGGTGAATTTAAGCCTTCAGATGAGAAATTGTGGTTAATAAGTGAACTCTACTCCTCCACTTCATACTATAATGCAGTATGACATCATCCTATTTTTGTAGCAGTCTGATGGTTTGAGCTGGTTCCAACATTGCTTTCTCTGACATCACAGGCAATCCTCCCTAAGCAATAACTAACTTTGACCCAGCTGCTTCATAAGCCTCATGTCTACAAAGCCAAAACACCACTTTGTATCTGGCCTTTGGTGCATGAATGCATGGCTGACTTGTTGTGCACTGATTTTCTTGAGTGAGCATTTTTAGTTGCAATTTGTGCATTTTTCTCCTGCTGCACTTCCCAAAGAACTTAATAGACCCTTACTGACTAAACTGGCTGCAGGTTTTGCAAGCATCTGTCATAAGATGATCATCTTGTAATTCTTCAGAAATGCCAGAGCCCACGGTTTCAGGGTACAAAATGTCATGAAGGGCTAACAATCCAACATGACACCTTGTAAACCATTCCTTAGTTAACCATTGTTAGTGGGAGTAAGTTACAAAATTAGGGAGCATCTCTCTGAATCTATCCTACTTATTTATTTGAATTTTGTAGAATATGTGGATTCAAAATACAAATAATATACAAATAAATGCAAAGTTACAATAATGTCTCTGTATAGAAATTTTCACCCATCAGGATCCCCAAACATTTGTAAGTGTTGTGTAAATCACCATGAGACAGTTTCATTCTCATAGAAAAACAGCAATTATGCGTAGCTGGCTTGGTTCTGAATAGGATTAGAGTGTAGTGTCACCTGATCTTATGTTCTGAATTCTGCTGAATTACTTTGGTTTGACTTACAGTGATTTCTATTTTGTAGTAATATGTACATTATTCTTGACTTGGACTACGGAGATTACTTTTCTAGTGTAGTATACTTTTATCAATCCAATTTCTTGTGAAGAGTTTCATCAGTGGGAAAGTGTGACAAGTATATATTTCTTCCTGTATTTTTCCCTATACAGGAAAGCTGAGCACGTGACTTGTTTGGTCTTTTTTTTTTTTAAATAACGGTGAGCTCTAGCTTCATATTGTCCAAATGCAGTTAAAGTAGCATAATTTTAAGGTCTAGACAAGGAAAGACAGGATCCTTCTCTCTTGAGCCCAGTTTTGCATCAGACTTCATCTCCCATACATGAGTCCTGCCTGTGCTCCAGAAGGAAATGATGCAACACAACTGAGTTCGTGTTCCTTTCCCATCCCACTTCCAGCTGCCTCTTTCATATGGAAGATGAGCCTTAAGAAAAATCTCTGAAGCTTGAGGTCCCACTCTGCCATCCCAGTCTGACTGCATGCGAGTCATCACTTTCTGTAATTGTTCTTGCGAGGTAATTTTTGTCTTTTCCTGGTAGTCCACCCAAACCCCAAAGGAACCTTACAATAGATAGAAAACAAGGGTTTTCTGAGGACGGGCTTTAAATAAATTTGTGGGTGATGATTTTCAGTGTTGTCCCATCCCAAGTACTTGGCAGATGTCCTGCCTTTTGAAGGTTAGAGCCCCTGCCTTTGAAAGACCCCAACAACTACCATGGCTGTTTGTATTTCTCGTCTATGACGCTTTTTTGCGTTTAGGTGCGTATGGACCTTTTGAACCTCGGGTTTATCGGCTGAGCAGGTTGAGTAGCCCTGCTTCAAGGGGAAGGTTGAAGTGTGTGAGCTGCAATCACGTCTCCCAAGCACCTCTTCTCTTTATATAGCAATGTACTGCTATCTTCCCGTGCCCTAGAGGTGAATTTTCACTTTTGCGAAAAACTGTGGTGCCTGAACTTTTGCTTCTGAATGTCCTAGAAGTTAAATTGACTTAGGATTTTTAAAATGTAATCAAGGACTCAAGGAAAGAAGCGGCTGGGGGCACACTGGGTTGGCAAAACCGATAAGCCTGAGGGCCTACAACAAAGATAGTTTGGAGAAGTTGAAGACATCTCAAAGAACACCTCTGTAACAGCCTCTCAGATTAGCCCAATTCCCCACTGATGATTCTTGCTTGCATTTCATGACTTCACCATCTTCTTAGAGGGAAGATGAATACAATAGATGGTTCTTCCGTGTACTACACCTACTTTGTTAGTGGATTTTGGAAGTTTCTAGATTTTAGTTTTGCTTTTGTGTTCAGGGCCTAAGCAATTTGAAATTTCACTTTCAAGTTCTGCATACCAGCATTAAATCTTATGATAATTTTCTGGGAATGCTCTGTTTGCCCTTGATTGTACCACAGTTAGTGTACAAGACAAGTTTAACTTACCAGAGTGGCCTGGCTTCTTGATGGATATAACCTTGGATGGTTCCAAGTAGAAATATTTCCTTAATATCCTGAAAAGTGAGTTATTGAAAATGTGCCCCTCTGTTGTGTAGAGCTTGTGTTTATGGGAGTAATTTGTGTAATTTGCTACTATTCCTTTATTATTCATTCCTACTTTTTTGTCACTTTTTTTTTGCTGGACAAGCAGTCAGCACCACTACTAAGTTTTGCGGTCGCAGAACACGGTTGCTTCAGGCAATATGGATTTAGCTGTGTGCTCCCTTCTTTTCAAGAGCTGCACAGGTGAAGCTTCCTGGGCTCTGCCCAGAAGCTGAATGTGATTGTTGGTGTCAGCAGGATGGATTATGCTGTGCAGGGTCACAGGAAGTCTGTAACACGGCTACTGCTGATAAGATTTCTGCTGGAGCAAGGGCAGTTGGTTACTGCCAACCAAACTCAAAAAACCATTAAGAAAATGTAAAGATTTCTCATCGTTTTTATAAAAATATTTTCAGACATTGTAGTGTGTGTTTAACGAAACAAATCCCAGGAATACCCAGCAGATGGCAGTTTGATCAAATGCGTGTTTATTGGATTTACATAGGACTCTAAAAAGCTTTAAATATTTATCCAAATTCAATAAAACTGTGTTCATCAAATCACATGCTTAGTTCTTTCAGTACATTGAAATGCATTAAACTGAGTCTAGCTTTCTATAGTGCTTGTTTATATAAAATCTGATGTTTTGAGTCGTGACTTAAACCTCTAAAATTAGGATGAAACTTTACCAGTCCTTGCAGTAAACTTGGGAGTTTAAAATCATTTAAAAACATCTTGAAAGACTAAATAGTCCAGTTTTGTTGTGTTGTGTTGTACTTGGTATTTGTGAGCGATGTATTTTTGTACAAAAGTCTGTGTTTGGGATGGCTGGGAAGTGATGTGTGAGGGGTTCATTCTTGCATATATACAGATAACTGCACGTGAAGAAGTACAAATGATAGTATTAAAACAGTAAGTTGGCCCAGGCTTATACCTCTCTAGTATACTGTGAATAGAAATATTTATACCATTCTGTTGTAATTGAATAGAGGTTAGTGTGGTATGCACACTTTAAAATAAAAAAAAATTCAACTGCAACATGTAGTTGAATATTGCACCAGAACTCTGTGTGTATGGGTTGTGATGGCTCTGCTGCTTGTTATTGTTATTACTTAACGTTTTTCTATCCATCATTTTCTACTTATTCAAGAAATAACCAGAAATACTGCTTGCTCTTGCCCTCTTGCCAGGGTTCATGTATATCTCTTTCTATATAGACCTCGTGTCATAGTTCTTACTCTGGTCACCTACTGGACAGTTCTACAGTGGTAATTGTGATCACATGGTAGGCACTGAGGACATGTAGAAGAAAATGAAGAAACTTAATGAGACAGGGAAGCCGTGTAACCTCACTACCATGTAATGCATGGTAATTATTGCAAAAGCAGTGCAGAGTAATCACTAGGCAAGGACTATGAAAAGAATTAGGTTTTTTTTTCCTGAAATCTTCCTTAGTTAACTGCAGCTTTGAAATAAATCAAGTAGTTGATGTGCACACCTGAATAAGTGGATTTTATTTTGGCCAAACTGTTTCCTCATTTTTAGCAACATTTGTTTTCACATCGGAGTACTTCAAATTCTGAAAGTGTCTTGTTCCTCTGTAAATGTCTATGAAGCTAAATCTCCAAAGGCCTTTAGGATGTGACTTTAGTTTGTTTTCTTGGGTTCTGTGTTTATTTGCACTAAACACTTTATTTAAATATTTTACTTACTTAAGTATTTATTTAAAATGCTTTAGTTACTTAAATTATAGAATCATAGGACCCCTGAAACAGAAACATGGGTTGTACTCCTTCATCTGAAGGGGAAATATAACACTCTGTAATGGCTGTGGTATTCTCCCCACATTAGAAACATTCAATTAGTGGTTCAACAAACAAATAATCCCCAAAGAGAACATAATAGAGATGGATTGGATGGGATTTTTATTCTGTTTTTGTTAAAATGCTGTTTCCTGAGTATGATTACTGTCTAGGTCACAAATTAGTCTTTGCATTTCTGCTGTTTTGTCTAGACCTGACCAGGAAAACCCAGCCAGAGTTCCTAGCCCTCAGTTATGTGATTGACTTCCTGTTTGATGATAGACCACTAGAATAAAATACACTTGAGGAAAATATACAGATTTTTTTACTACCTAATTTTAGCAGTTCTTGGTTCTGCACAGAAGACTTGAAGTGGACATCCCCAATCCTCCTATAGGAGCCCTTGCAAGTGCTGCTGTTTTGATGGTAGCTCTTCAGTTTGTATGAAGAGAATTAAACTCTTAGAGTGAAAAGGAATATCTTACTTGTGTTAACAAAATACTAGGCTGAATCAATATTATCTGATCTGTTACAGATCTGTTCTTTCCTTTGGCACAAGAGGTGTTAATACCTGTTATGCAAGTCCTAGACTCTTGCACAGCCCGTGCCTCGTGTTTTCTGTTAGTCTTGCACAGTTTTAGGGCATGGAAGAGTTTCATCACTGGAATGCATGCAGTAAAGTAATATGATCAGACTCGAGCTTGACACACTGAGTAATCTGTGATATGCTAACATTTCAGTATCATGTTAGTATTGCATTAGACTAATATGACACTAATACAAAATGACAGGAAAAATGACTAATACAATAAGACTTTCATATATTACTTTAGGGCTGCTGTATCTGTCCTTTTTAATTCACCTGAAACCCTGTTTAAATGCAGAATGAGAGCTGCATCTAGAGCACAGCTGGGGAAAAAGCCCATTTTAGGAGAAAGGCCATTTCAAATATTGTGTAACAACTAAGACAGAAATAATCTCACAACACTTGTGCTTTACTCACTAAGAATGACATCAATTTTTCTAAAAGGAGGCAATGTAGTGGTGAACTGTAATAATTTATTTGAGAAGTTGGTGTCTGCAGGGCTGATGGAACAGAATTCTCTCAATTTTAAATTGATGGCAAAATATAACTTCAATAGAATGGACCACGATGCTGTCTAGTGTCTGGAAATTCAGTCATGAACGATTGGTTCTAATAAAGAAGGTGTTTTTGTGGACTTTCTTGACTAACGCTTCCAACTTCCTAAATTCCAAAGTGAAAAGGATGAAGAAAAGTAGCACAGTACTTTAAAGTCTGCTTAGCTTCTGATTTTAGATAGTGCATACAATTTTTAGGGTGAGCAAGGTAACGCTTTTCCCAGCTGGCCATACTCACTGTTAACTGTCCTGCAGAACTGCAGTTCTGACTGGTTTGACATTTACAATGGGTTGCCTTAAGCAGCTAATGCACATTACTGACTTCACTGCTGTTCCCTGTGTTCTTACTTTTAGAATGTGACAGGGAGTTCATTTTAGAAGCTTAAGGTCTAGGCTGGACTCGTAAGTCATGTTCAGCTAGTTGTGCATGTGTGTGTGTGTCTGACTGATTAAATAACTGAAGTGGAAATAGACACTTTTAAAAGGGGTGTATAAAGTCTAAAGGTCCGTAGGGATTTCAGATATGGTCCCAGAGCAACCCAAGAACCTCAGTGGAGGTCAGAAAAAGAGACATGTTTAAAACCGAAATACAGTTTGATCTCTTTTTTTGGCTGTCACTTTTGTGGTAAGTAGAAATGAGAAAGATAAGTTTCCTGGAGGATTGTCAGCTTTATTAATGAACTCAATCCCTTACTGCTTGCTCAGGACCAAACATATAATGGTGAGAAATGTCCCTAGGCATCTTTTCAAATCAAACCAACCCTGAAGGAAGTGAATTGTTCTTGAATGTACAAGAAAAGGTACTGAAAAGTACCTAGCTAATATTCCCTTCTAGATGGCATTACTGAAACCAAAATAAGAATGCCAGTGTCTGGTTCTGATGTTAAAGCTTTAAAAAGGATGTTGGTGAATTGTGCAATTGTCAGAAGTGCTAGGAATAGCTGGGAAACGTGGCTTTTAGATGAATTTCTCTTTAATATTTCTTATCTAAAAGAAAATCCAGCATTACTTTAAGAATTCAATATTCCACCCAAAAATTTACTTTATTCTGTTCCAAATTTCTCTTGTGCTTTGTGCACTTGTCTAAATAATTGCTGTGCTTAGCTACAGAGCATAAAGTAGAAAACAAGTGTTCAGAAGCATATGCAGAAAAGGAAATCTGTATATGTTTATGGTTTTTCCTTAAAATGAAGATTGTGGGTTGATGTTGTCTCTTACCCAATGTGTTCATTGATCAGTACATGGTGAGATCATTACAATTTTGATATTGTCGTAGGTCAAACTCAGGTTTTGTAAACTGAGACTAAAATATGCCTCCATTTATGGAGTTTATAGGCATGGTTACAGATACTGAATCTGTAGGTAGGATTTTGGAAATGAAAGGAAGTAGCGATGGATTGCTTTACTGCCTGGTTTTAATCAAACCCACAGCACTATTTTAATGTATTTCTCACTTCTTAGGGATGAGAATAAAATAAAATGTGGGTTTTGATGTTGTACCTGCTGCTAAGTAGCTCTTAATGTAAGCTGAATAGCATTGCACGTGTGAATTGTTGGAGAGCTCATGAGCTTATGTGGAACCTTGCCATGCTTAATGTGCTGGACAGTTCAAAGCTCAGCAAGCTCGAGATTTAGAACAGGTGTTTGTCTAAGCTACTGTTCAAGTTTTGAAATGAAAGAGACTGCAGTTTCCCCAGACAATCTCTTCCAGTCTCTGTTAATAGAGGGGTTTTGTTTGTGTTTAAGCTGAAGCTTTCTCATTGTAATTTAAACCCATTGCTGGTCCTGTTCACGATGGGCATGGAGAACAGATTATCTTCTTCTTTGTAAAGCAGTAGGGGGTTATAAATGTGTCCCTTTTTGTACAGAAACTTCAGGTGAGAGTTTGAGAACCCTGCAGTCCCATTCTTGTGTACTGCCTATGTGAAACTACAGGGAAGTATCTTTCTGCTGCTCTCATCAGTACGTAAACAATGATTCCCTTCCCAGCATGAAGATACTCATGAGACAGTGGTGAAAATTAATGTGCATTATCACTGCTAGCGCTTTAACAGGGGGCTCCCCATAGCTATTTCTTAGCCTGACAATGTTTCTCAAGGATAGGAAGACCAAAAAGTGGAAATGAAGGGTTTTTGTAATCTTGCCAGTTAAGTAATTTGTCAGCAACGAGTAGCATCACAAAAAGGTATTTTGAGCCAGATATTAGAATATCTTTTCTGATACTTGGTTTAAAACCAGCAGAAGTAGAAAATATTTTTTTTCCACAGAGAATGCGTTGGTTGGTGTGATAGCATAGACTCACAGCTACTTTGTATAGTACCCCATAGGACAGAGAAAGTTGCAAACCTTATAAGAGAAGTTGTTTGTTTCCAAAGCTGTGATTGTAAGTTTTCAACAAACAAGATGTCACAGTGCTGTTCAAGTTTTCTAGCAGTCATTGTCTTTCTGTAATCATTGCCAAGCTACTGTGTCTTCAGCCTTGCTATTTCATGTATCTATAACATTGAAAAGGCATGTAATTATTTTTTGTGTATGTATTCTCTAGAGTTTCCATATCAGAGACATATTCTATACCCTGTGTTAGTCATAAGAACAGACTAGGATAACTTCCAGGAAAGCCAGCGATAGAGCTGGGGTCAGAAATGCTTTTGGTCAAACTGGGAGTACTGATCACGAGGCAAGAAGCTGGTATGGGAGTTATGGCTGGGGAACAGAGGAAAAGATCTGGTGCATCACTAAAGAACAACGTGAGAGTTTTGGTGTTTTAATGCTGATTGTACAGGATGTAACCTAAATGTTATTAACTCATTAAGAGATCTACAACATGTGGGGCAATGGCTCTGCACAGGCTTCCCATTGGTCAGCTGCCCTTGCTGAAGTCAGGGGTACAAGGTTCATTGAAGCAGCACACAGAAGACAGAGGAGTTCATGAGAAGGTGTTTCAATCACAGGCTTTTCCTCCCAAACTGAGGGCTGACAATACTGGATTGTCAGAAACAAACTCTTATGACAGTTGATCGTTTCTCAGCAATTCCAGTCACTCATTTTCTGTCCACCAATGTGAAAAAATAACATTGTACGATCTTTCTTCAATTCAGAGCTTTAGAGAGAATATTTGGTTTTTTTGAGATGTTTGTGTTGATGATATTATCAAGATGAAACTACTTTAAAATAAAATTTTAAAAAATAGTATTCTGTACAGTTAAGACTTTTGCTGTCCCAGTTTTTGCTTTCGTTCTCTGGGTTAGTGCTGTAGTAGAGATTTATTTGGCTTCAAAATAGAGAATTTTTAAAGACTTATCACAGAGGAGGAGAAAAGAAGGCTCTTGGGAACTGGCTTCTATTTCAAGCCGTTAAAATACTTTCTCTGAGTTTTATCCATGTAATTTCATTTTGCTTCTGTACATACATATATATTTTAATTGTCTTGTCACTTTTCATCCAAACCTTCCAGTCTTTATCTTTGAAAACTCAACTTGCATTTGATGAACTATTGCAATATGAGATATTTAAAGGTTGTGGTCATCTCATTCTATGCCCAGAAGAAACTCAGTGGTTCCTAACCCACTGAGTTACTGAGGGGCTGCTGATTGCTGGTACAAAACAGATGATGTGCTTAACTGACAGCAGATTTCAGTAAGGTCTTCGCCCTTCTACACACTCTGTCAATTAAAAATTATTAGAACAGACAGTGCTGGCTGGTGACCATTATGATTATTTATTGCTGGTTGGTCTGCATACTTTGATTTGCTCTTTATATGAAGACTAGTATTTTCTTAGACAAAAAAGCCTTTTAAACTCTGTTTTATGTATTTTTGGAGGTTTTTTTGATATGCACATTTACACTGTCTAGTGTAACACATTGACAGTTAATGATTTATGCTCCCAAGTTAATTTCCTTGCTTTTAAGTAGAAAATTGTTCAAGGATGTGCTTGCTTCATGTGTTGCAACTCGGCAATCTCAAATGATTGTTGAAATGTATTTGCTTGTAGAACTTCATGCCTATATGACACACACACACAAAAAAATAGTAGAGATTTGGGATTTTGTTTGTTTTTCCTGTAAGCCAAACTGATTTTCTTTTACGAGTACAATTCAAAATTGTCTTGTGTGTCATGATGTTTGTCTGAAGTGATGGCATACTCTGCCATGCTCAGTTATGGGAATTAACTCCCATTATTTCAATAGAAGTCTTGTGCCATCTCTAATCCCAGTGTGCAGCTCCCTGCAGGGCAGCTTCCACTTTCCTTTTACCCATTTGTCTCTTTAGGTCTGGTGTCTTCTAGATGTCAGGAGGCTTGGAAGTGCTTGACAAACCTGTATTGTACACTTTAAGAGCCTTCTAATATTGACTTCATAGCTTTGTAGATGTAATAATTATTTTCAAATAAGTATTATCTGCTTGCATTTTAGACTGGTTATGCCGGGAGGTGCAGTCTGCTTGTCACTTTGCCTGGTTAGCATCTTTGGAGTCCATGGAATTCATCTGGTTGATTATGCTGTAGAAAAGTAATGTTTGCCTTGTTTCAGCTTTAATGGTCTATGTGTAAAACTGAGTATAAGCTTGAAAAGAGAAAGAATGTTATTAATTAGGCTATAGGTGGAAACAGCAAAAATGGTCTTTGGAGTACAGAGCTCTTGCTGGAGTCTAGGGGAAGGGTTGTTTCCAAAAACACGTCTGATTTTTATCTGTACTAGTTTATGTAGTAATGATTATCACTTTTCATTATGAATGAGGGGGGAAAAAAGAGCATAATTAGTTTACAGTTCTATGAAGTCTTCAGAGAGAACTGAGGCTACTTTCATGTTTCAAGTTAAGGAGGTGGCTGTATTTTTTTCGATATCAAGGCCTCAGGCTTCATCATGCTGATGAAAAACAAGGAATTTTGACATCTAAATCACTAGGAGATTTATTTAGTTTTGTGATTAATAAACGGGCCAGAAAAATACTGCCTTTTGCCTGAAAAATAATATAAAAACATAAATTACAAAATGTTTTCTTTGCTGAGGTATTTAGTGTTTTGTAGCCCAGAAGAAGAATAATGTAGCTGAAAGACCAAATAGCAAGTGATAAGTGCTTAAGTGGTACCATAAATCACATTTTAAAAGACTGCCGATAAGTTCTACAAAATGGATTTCTATGGACAAACAGAGAAAAATTTTAGAATAAAGGAATGCACTGTGAAAATGGCAGTAATAGAACAGCATCTTTACAGAGGTGTGTGGGGTAACTTAATTTTAACTGAACTATAAAATGAAGTTCTGGTAGCAGCAGGTCTGTGATATAGTACTGCATGTTTGGGGTTGTGGGTTTGGCACTTTTTTGGTAATTTTTTTGATTCTAGTAAAAATGAATCTGTTTTTAAGACCTATATTTTGATGGAAATACATATCTACCTCAGCAAAACAAAGCTCTTAATCATCATTGGAGACTCACTGTTTGTAAACATAGCTGCAGTCATAAAATACAGGTTATTGCTGGAGCAGAGGCCTAGTTTTGAAGCCCCATTAGAGGAACATGCCATCTTTTTTAATTTCACTCTTAAGAGATCAACAGATGAAAAGTGGTGTTTAATCAGGAGCTGGGTAGGACTCTCATACTTCTACTGTAGTCATTGATGTGTCACTTCATCTTTGACATATCACTGAGTTGTCATTAGGCATCCTCAAAAGCCTTTGGAGAAGATAATGCCTAATACATGGAGTTCTGGAGAGCAGTATCTTTGCCATGAGTTTCCTCAGGAGAGGTATTCAAACATTCTGAAGTATGGAATAATTAAATAGTAACTCCAGAGTTGTTTGGAGGCTGTGCTCTTATAGATACTATAAAATTAAAATTAAAATTATTGGACGTTCAGAACTTTATCCAGTACGTAATGTCCTTGTGACTATTTAATGGATGAGAGATGGGTGTTTTTTGGATTTAATTTTCTGGCATTTAATTTATCTGACTTAAACACAATTGCTGTGCAACTATCATCAATCTTGATGTTATCAGGGAATGTTTTTGGCAGTAGCACTTCAGACTCAAATATCCCTGGTGTAGTTCTATCAAACTTTTTTATCTTCATAAATTGGAGCTTACATGAAAAACTTTTGAAAGAGTGGTAGTGTGATTAGACTTACATATATCGCTGATGTGATTTCTTTAAAAAACGTCAAATGCATGTTATCTGAGTGGATGTTAATTGACACACTTAAAAAACCAGAAAGTTAAATCAAAGTCTTTCAGAGATTACGTTTCAGATGCTTCTGTGTAGCCTGGCAAGTACCAGGCTGAGTATTGGCTTGTGGGTGGTTTGTTTCAAATCTGCAGAGACTTCTGCCCTTCTGTGAGTCTTAAATTGAAACCTGGTTTATGTGTTGAAGCTTGCTATTGATCAGGTGCACAGAGCAACAGCATGAGGAACAAACTGGGAGGAAACAAGAGTTTTGCCAGAGCTGAACAGTGTCCGGATTTGAGGATTTGGTCTATCTGGTTGTTGAGTTGACACTTCAGCATCAAAACTAAGTTCACTGTTTGGTCCTAGGATTCTGATTTTTAAAAAAAAATTAGTGTAATGTTGACTTCATAAATATGCCAAGTTCTTTACTGAGATGAGGCTAAACATTTCTCTAAATCCTGTCTTAAGAGAATGGAAACCAAAACCAACTCTTATTAGGACAGTCAGTTTGAGAAGTATGAATTAGCAAAACCACTGTTTGATAGAGACGCAAGAAATCCAGTGTTTCTTTTAAACAGAAAATTAGTTTCTCTTTATTCTGCACAACAGTATTAAAGTTCATATGGTTAGAGTAATTTAACCATGTACACAACTACTTGGAAATGTTTTTAATTACATCTGATGTTTCTGAACTTTAATTGCCTATTCATCCCAATTTAACTTCAGAAGAGCCCTTGCAAGTAAACAAACATTTTGTTTAAACGTTTCTTGTGAAAGTTAATGTATGTACATGTACACCAGATCAAAGAACACATTTGTACAGTGATACATAATCCCTGTTCCATGTAGTCATTTCCTCTGTAACTGTAATGAATACCATGGGGAGGAAAGAATGTAGACTTCTCTTATTTTACTAAGAAGTTCCCCTCTGATCAATTAAATGCTGTTCAAGATGCTTGGAAACCATCACTTAAGTTTCTCTAGTCTAACAGTTTTTCAAACCATACGGATTGTTGGAGTCTTGTGAACCCTTTGGAGAGGTTTTGGGCATATGGCTCCACTATTACGTTTGATGATGTCAACTTTTTTTTCATTCTCTGTGTGTATACTTCTGTCCTGGTACCCTGACAATTAGCCCTCAACATTTGACCTCACACTTGGTCCTTCCAAAGAATATCTTCAATCAGTAGCTTAAGTTGCCTCTCAGTTTTTCCATCTGTAAATGAAAAGAATACATAAATTTCCATTGTGTTGGAGGGTAGTTTTAAAATAGAAATTTAAAGCATGTGATGAACACCATGTGGATTGTTTTGAATGAATTTACATCTGTAGCTAATGTGCTTTACAAACGCTGCATACCAAGGGGAACAGGGCAGTTTAGGGCTGATGCCTCTTAAAATTTGTTTTTTGGGTTGTTTTGTATTGTTGTTGGGGTTCTTCTAGTTGCTTTGGGTTTTGTGTTGTGTGTTTGTTTTTTTTTTTCCCCAGAAAATCTATTATAGTGAATGCCTGTGGACTTCAAATATTGCATCTGGCTGAATGAATTTTATGATATGTTTCAGTGAGATCCTGCAGCAGAGTAGTAACTAGTGGTTCTGTATTGTTATATATAAGACTCTTAAATCTATTTAATCACTTTTATTTTTCAGCTTAATGATACTACACTAACCAACATAAGCTAGTTTGTGTTTCTGAAATCTTTCATACCGCAACAGGAATCCTATAATAAATCATCATGAAATTCTGGTTTTTTCAATATTTTTCAGACTTTTGTAGTAACTTGTGATATTGTGTGTTAATGTAGGTTTGGTTTTTTAAAAATTTATTGAGATAGTGAACATCATCGGAATAGAAGTGAATACAAGTCCATCTGTGTTGGTATAAAGTGGAACAAAATTGCTGCAGGAATATATACTCATGAGTAGCATGGTGTTCTGGTGAATGAATAATACAGGTTAGAGATCACAGAAACTGTAAAAATCTGCTTCTACCCTCGAAGTCCTAATTAGGGTAGGTTGACACTGTCCTGTATGGAAATACAGAATGTGCCAAAAATATATCCTGAGACTTTCACTGGTTAATTTTCAAGTTTTTCTGTCTTGTCCATTAAAGTATTTCCAAGTTGGTTAGAAATAATTGAGTACCGTTAGTTGTTTATTCTGCTTTTATGATGGATTTTTTTTCTGTTATTTGAAATGAACTCAGATTAAGAACCCTCATTATTTCATATCATATTTTTTTCCATTGGAGAGAAGGATATGTCAAAGCCTTTTTTTTCATGCTGACACCATATGCCTTGGTGCCAACTTAAAGAGGCTGCATTGAATATAAAGAGGGTGTGCAAATTCCATTATTATTCCTCACTTTCACTACTTCAAAGTTGACTCTTTTGCTGCAGATTCTAATGTGGAAAAAATGGACAAGGACTTGGGGGCCCTGCCTATGATGGTCAAATAATGAACGCAGGAACATCTGAGATGCCTATATTGGAAATGTCTTGCTCATCCTTTTCCTGGATGAGTATTTAAGTCAACAAGTCTGCTTAGACGAGTGATGGGGGCACTTGATTACCCTGTAGCTACAAACAGACCAAAGGTGATTATGAGAAATGAACAAACTTCCAGAGGTTTAGCAGTGGGTGAGGATTTTTTTATCCAATTAATTTTAATATATATTTGCTACTCTTTAGATCTTGTGGGATTTAGTAAGTGTTTTGGTGATGTTAATTATGGCTAGAGCAATTCTAATGAATAATTTTACTAATTTATAAACATTATCAAACCGGAAAAGTTCCTGACTTTGATCATATCACTAAGAGAATTATTCTTAATGGGTAAGAGTATAATAATCTGCCTCTTGCTATCATGATAAAACTGGCAAAGACAGGTTCATACTTGTAGAGGATTTTTGATTGTGCAATTCATAGAAGAATACTTCTTTCATTTAAAGAAACTATTTCATTTTCAGCCACCCTACAAAAAAAGAAAAGCCTCTATCTCACTGCTTATTACTTGGCATTTGAATGTGCTCACTACAGAATACTCCACAAAGTTTGCCTGTGGCTTATTTAAATGTGAAAGAACACATGTGGGTAGCTGGGAAACACATTTTTGCAAGCTATTATCTTTCTCTCCCCAATTCAGTAATTCCAAATACAAGTATGTTTGCCTGCCCCTAGGTAGCATTGATATGTAATTGCCTTTGATGGTTAGTTGTATTTGGCATTGTCATGAAAAACAAATCTATGAATTCTGTATATTAATGATAATATTCTTAGAATAATTTTTCAAGATCAATATAAAGAAGTTTAGCTACAGTGTCTTTGCATGCATGTAATCATCTACATCAGAATCCTTGAGGAATCACAATAACAGTGATTCATTCATAATTCACAATTGCCATTATCTTCTTTCTACATTTAGTATGTGGTAAAATTTATAGCTTCATTTACATTGTGTTCTATGAATAATAGAAGAAATACAGTGAAGACCATGGGAAATGATCTTGTTGCTGCAGATGCACTCTTAAGAAAATCTGCATTACAATGCAGCATATTGCCTCCTGCACGACAGATTCTACAGAGCCTGCAGCTGCAGTGGAGACACTTCAGATGGTCTTCATTAAATGTAAACTCCTTCATTTTCATCTTCAAAGCAGCGTGAGGATGAAACCTTGAATAAATTGCTGTAGGTAAATGATATTGTTGCAGCTTTTTTGTTATCCAACTGCGATATTATATCTTTATTTGAGCATACTCATAGACAAATAGAAAAAGTCCTTAAGGAAGCAACTACAATCCATTGAGGCAATTAATAATATTTTGGTTCTTCATAAAAACCTCACACTGTACTATACCTCAGAATTGGGGTTTTGTTGTTTTGTTTGTTTTTTTTTTTTTAAACAGGGAAGAGCTCATGATACTGTTTTCAAGATTATAAAGGTGACTAATCTATTTTGAAAAGCCCCCAAAACCAGCAAAACAAACCACTCAAACCACAAAACTAAGAAACTTTGGGTTTTGCAGGGGACAATCCTGAGAAAGTGGTACAGTACGTTGTTTTGAATGAATTGCAAACTTTAATTTGGTTGACTTAATTATCATCTCCTTTTGGTGCCAGCACTCAACTAGTCATACGTTGAGAAACAATGAAAAGAGTATTATATACTTTGCTATAAATAACTGACACATTGTCATTTGAACAAAAAATAATAACAGAAGGAGTGGGATATGTTTGTTTCTGAGAACTCAATGTTTTCTGTGCTAAAGAGCATAGTGTGGATTAGTTTTCTGAAATATTATCCAGAGCGGTACTCAGATGGTGAAGATGTCATACTTTAATTTCTGGTTTCTTACCATAACTGATCTTGTCTGTGTGCATTAAAAGCCTTTTTTTTCTCTTGTTTTCTATGTAAGGATTCACAAATCTATTTCTTGAGCACTTCAGTATTTTTTTTAATTGCTTCTTCCCTGAAAGTATTGATACTCAAATTATGCTCTTATCTCTGTGATACTCTTGCTCAGTTGTGCTGGTTTTGGTTCCTACGGTACTAGGCTTTATCTAGCTTTGCAGACGTGTCAGCTATATCTACACTTGATCTTTAACGTGCTTGTTGCCAGGCTGCTTTAATTGTTTTTGATAATCCTTTCTGTGAAGTTCTTCAAGACAAATGAGACTTAATGCTCTATTTGACTCATTGAGTAAAATCCATGCTCTGCATAGGTCAATAGGAGCTTTTCTAGTGATGTCAGTGAAGTTAAGATATTGATCACTTATTTCAACATAAAAGAGTGGCAGACTCAATACCAGAGGTGGTTTTCTCTACTTTGGCTTTTTGGAAGTCACCATTATTATCCAATGAGTTTAATTGGCGTGTAGAAATGTATGTGAGATTTGACTGTATGTTTTATTTCTTGAATTAAAAAAAAAATAAAATTATTCCACCTGTTCAAGATACGTCCATTTCAGTTGGCCAGATAGACAACTTCTTTTTCTGGAACAGTCTGCAATTGGTGTTATCAGGCCTGCCTGTTGGGGCTGGATGCTGAGATTAGAGAAGGCTAAAGAGAGAAACCTGTAATCATGACCACAAGGATAAAGATGGGGAGAAGTGGGGGGATAAGTAAGGGTTTTGGTATGATTGATAGCAGAAAAATGGTCAAAGTCAGGTCTGTGAAATCCTCTGAGGCGTGTTCTGGCTCTCAGCTGTGATAGTTTGGTTCTTTGGTTTCAGAATTCCATCCTTGCTAACAGCCCAGCTTGGGGGTTGGAGTGATGCTGCAGTATGGACTGCTCAGATTCCACAATCCCACTCTTCTTTCATGGAGACCTGTGCCACGCTCCCAGGACATCTCCTTTGGTGATGAATCAGGTCTGGGCACTTAGAAAGGGTTTTGTCTTTGAAGTCTTACCTGAAAAGTTATAATGAATGGGATGAGAAATCAAAGAATAGTCTCATGTTAAATTCAGAACCCATGCCTCGTGGGACAATCCTAGAATTCAATGCTAATCCACACTTAAGGAATTACAAGACAGAATACTGATGAATGCTAAAGAAAATTAAATGGAAAAATTAACTGCTGCCAGGATACTGTTTTAAATAGTGTGCAATAAAGGAAGTAGGAGTCATTTGGGTTTTAGTGTCAACGAACCGAAATATTGAAGATCTGCTCGTTATGCAAACTGCCATTCTCTGCACGGAATGAGGCGGGATATTAATTAACTCAGTTGTTTGCTAACTTAGAGGCTTGAGTTTGCAACCTATTACTAGGATTTTTTTTTTGTGTGTTGTCTACATTTGAGCAGTGTTAGATGTCCTGCCTCAAATATGTTTGGTTTAAAATTTTCTGGGTTTGGGTTTTTTGGTTTGTTTTGTGGGACTCTTTGTCTGGGGGGTGTTTTTTTGTTTTTTCTGGTTTGAGGGAGTCAAACGTTTTTTGCTAAAATTTGACATCTCCTGGCTACTTGGCTACCTAGAAGTACAAAATTTAATTTTTGTTATTCATGAAAGAGCTGTTTTAAATTCCAAAATCATATGACATTCAGAAATATTTTTCTGTCATCATTTGGTTTCTCTTATGTTTCACATTGTTTCTTTTGGCAGACTTTGGAGAGGAGAGTGGGTTTACCATCGGAATATTTCTGTAGTGATTTACTGCTCTTACAGTTCACAAAAGCATGAGCAGAGAGAGACTGTGTTAGTGTAACATACCAGTGGACTGCTATTGAATGACATTGTTCAGACTTTTGATACAAATTTGGAGGCAGCTTTGAAAAATCATGACTTTTAGTACTTATATTAGGGTTGTGGGGTTTTGTTTTTTGTTTTCAAAGGACTAAATAGACATAAATGGTTTTCCTTCGTGACAAAGGTGTATAAAGACTATTTCCAGCATGGGCTGAGTAGCTTTGCTGGGATCATGCAGGTAGGACGGCAGGAGAAAATGTGATATATAATCTTATTTCTTGATTAATATTTCACAATAATTAGAATAATCTATTCTTCTGACACTGTTCAGTACTGTATTTTGGTGATTTTTGTTCTCTGAATGTGCTGAGCGATTTGGAAATCTCTGGGATTAATTCAGTTTAAAAAAAACCAAAGCACAAGCAAACAAGAAATGCTGTGTTACAATTCCATGATGTTGTTTTTGCGCTCAATTAAAAGCTATATTAACTTATCTATCTTATGACGAAAGGCATTGTAACCCCACCATGTACTCTGGACTGGTGTTATCCACACACGCATTTCGGTGTTCCATCTGCCTGGGTGGAACACCTTTTGGTCAGTTCTCCTCACAGATGGTAATGATGTTGTCACAAGGTGCCTTGTTCTTATCCTCCTATTGGCTATAAATTTGTGCCTCATTATACTGCTGGAAGGTACAGTATGAAAAACCTTATGGATAATACTTAGAATCATTAGAGAGCACAGAATTTTTTGTAAGATGGAAGGTATTAGCACCTTTCATGTCTGGAGTATTTCCAGCTCTGCAATTAAGTTCTCTATCTACAGCAATTTGAAATGAATAACAGTAATCTTTAATGTCCTGTCATAAAAACTGATGTGTGCTGCTGAATTGCTGCTCTATTTCAATCCAGAAGTAGCTCCATTTTAGTCATATGTAGAATTATATCTACCTTTTTGGGGGTTCTGAGAGTATATTTTGAATTTTTGATGTATAAAGTTTTGAGATGGCATAACACATGAAACATTGATTTCATGCTGGGTTTTTTTCTGATGATACCTTTTCTTATTTCTACTGTATCATACATGGATGTGATAAAACCACATAAATTTTAGCAGTTTATTATCCTTCCCCTCTTTTTTTACTCAATATATTCATTTATTTGAGCAAAGAATATTTGCTGTCATTTATGATTTTGACAATTTTAACACTTTTGACCTGCCATTTAAGGTTTTACCCCAATGTCACGGGGGGAAAACAAAAAAATGGAACGTTTAATGTTTAAAAAAAGAGTTGAGTATTAGTACAAAAATTATTTGATTGTTCAAGACTAGAACATAATCATACCTAATTCAGGTACTGGTATGTTCTAGAACCAGAGCAGACATTTAAAAATTGCTGTTTTTCTTTCTACATTATTACTTTTTACTTTTGGAATGAGGCTCTGAAATCTTCTGCTTCAGCTTTTCAGATCTGTTTTCTCCAGGAGCCGTTAGTTGCTTAATGGATTGAAGAGATATATTGGTTTATTCACCTGTTAGACCTATAATAATATTGCTTTTGGAGTCCACCTTAGTCATAAATCTGGGCATTCTGTTCCCCAGAATAAAATAATTAAAACAAAAATTGAATGTGCCAGAAAGTCTGTACTACAAACAGAAGGGAATTGTGGGCTATAATTCTGAATGTTTCAGTGGGCACAAGGTTCTATATCTTGAGAACAAGAAGGATTTCATAATAAGGCTATATTTCTCAAGGAACTTTAAATACAATTTTCAAAAGAACCCTGCCTGTTGAACTAAGAACATAGATTTGAATGAGGTATGGGAAAACTGCAGGTTTGGGGAAACCTTGTCTCCTGCTGCCAGCCAGCATATTTGCATTGTGTTACTGCAATAGCAGTTGTGAGTATTTTTGAACAAAGATGCTGTATTTAAAGTTTATCTTTGTTATTCCATTGTTGAATCTTAAAAAGACAAGCATACTCTCCCCCACAACTAAATGCAAAAAATACCAGTATATCCTTATGTGTTCCATTTTTTACTTTATACTCCTTTTTTAGTGTGTCTGTTGTACGTCTCTGATGAAGCATAGGTGTGAAAATCTATAAAAGCTGTTAAGAGGAAAAATTGTTTTAAGTTTGGTGTGCTTCAGTGTTTTTATCCTGTTTTCTGTTAGTTGGCACTATTGCTAAACACTATGTTACATGATAAAATGTTACTGGCTACAGTATTCTCTTCAGAGAATACTATGGAAAATATAAGATTCTCATTAAAGTTGGTAGGATTTTCCTCTGACTCCCTTGGTATGCTATATTTAGTTTGTAGTGGGTTGTAGAGGTTGCTTTTATTGAAAGTAATTTACTAATCTGTGTTGATGAACCAGTAGCACCTTTGGCAGGGGATTCTTTTATTGCTAGACTTGCTCTCTTTTCTGTCACCTTTTTGAGCTATAGTTTTCTTTCAGGTAATAAAATATGAATCTACCTTTTCATAAATATATAGCTTATAAAAGGTAGTTCAGTGTTTCATATTGCTTGCAATATGTTATAGAATTGTTGTATTGAAATCTGTTCTTCATGGAGGGGTGGACAATGTGTACTTATGTTTCCAGACTTGTGAGTTACACAGGGGTTTTTTGCATCTGTCCTTTAGCTTTTGATTTTTGGATGAATCAAGATGATGCACACAATAGGTGATGGACTGTATTAACCTGTTCAGCTATAGAGAGGTGAAAGTTTATCTACCAGGCTTTGCATAAATGGATGTTTGTGTCATGGCTCTCCACTGGTCTTGAAAGACCCTCATAAATCTGTGCAGAGGTGGTAGCACAATTATTGTTTATACTGTAGAAGGAACTAAATGTACTCCAGTACTCATGATACTTGATAAGTTCACTGTCTGTTCTTCTCTGCAAAGATTGAATACTTGTTTTTGTTAAATCTATGCCTACTTTCAATAACCTGGCAGCACTGGCAAGTAAAGTCTGGTTTTCATAAGCCACCCACAGACTGTACAGGTGTCTTCAGTGGGCTCTGTGGTTGGTCTGTTGGAAGAAAATGCCATCCCATGTTATCATGATCATGCAGCCATATAATTAATGTTATATTATAAAAGGCACAGTTTGGAGAATAGAGACAAAATCAGTTTCTGGAATGACACAATTTCAGACTTCTCTAATAGCTGTCTCTCCCTTTCCCTTAGCTCCTTCTGTTGTTCCCAATGGAAAGAGGGGAAAAAACCTACCAAACACTGCAATTTAGTCTTTGTCAAGACCAACGCTTGTAATAATAAAAAAAGCTTCTGTAAAGGAATAGTATTTAAATTTACAAACAGTTCCTGAGTTCAAGTAATTTCTTTATTAAATAGAAAAGAATAAGCTGGCTTAATGTGAGCTGTGACTAGAATTTCAATAGAACTGATCCTTGTGGGATGTTTTTTATAATGTGTATCTAGCAGTGTTAAACATGCATTTAAAATCTCAGCCTTCTGGGACTGCTTTTTTTCCTTTCATTCTTTCAACGGTCAGAAGATGAACAAAACAACATTGCTGTAAACTCTGGGACGGTATAACAACATACTGAATGCATTGTGTTTGCTTCACACAAATTCGGGTGGAGTTTAAAACTTCTATTGGGAGACAGGAAGAGAACCCACAGAGAGTGGAGATGCTTCTCCAAGTGGGGGTTAAATGACTTTACAGAGGCAATGTGATAATACTGGCAGAGATATTCTTACGGTTGTGATGTTCTGTGGTTTTGTTCCAGGCTCTCTCCTCTTTAAATGTCTTATCTTTTAACTCCTGTTTGATATGGTTTTTCCAGTGATCTTCTGAGAACATTTTTCCATCTTAGGTTACGTGTTGTAAAATATTGTTTCCATAACTTCTATAATTTTTACTCATTTACCAAAAACAAGGAAAAAATTTCAGGTCTTTAATTGAAAAGCTTGTATATTTCTAAGTCTTCCCCAGCTTTTGTATCTTCCAAACTTTCCTCAGGCAGTGTTGGCAGTATTTCCTCTAACAGAATTGTACATACTGCCAAACAAGAAAATCCATTGCTTCCCAACATAGGCCTGTCTGTGCTGGCCAGCCTGCGAGGAGCAGTGTGGTGTTCATAGCCACTGACCATATTTGTTAGAGGCTTTGAATGCATTTGCCAGATTATGTAGGGTTATGTTTCATTCTACAATGTTGGGAATGGGAATGATATCTGATTCAAGTGTGACACAAATATAGAGTTTTTAAATAGCCTACATAGGAAATAAGTTTTCAATATGCTGCCTAAAGAGAGTTTGGAAGTGATACCGTGAAAAATGCTGGATATCATGACTGGATATTACTGCTGGCTTTGCTGGTAAAGCTTTCAACTCTGATATCAAGTATCTCTAAGATCTTGAGGTCTGAGGATAAGTTTTCCATAAGATGTTATGATTTACAGTAGAGAACAATTTCAAAGAGCTCAGATCTTTTAAAATTACTGATAAATAATACCGTGAGAGCTGGTTTTGAATGCTTAGCATCTGAGAATCTAATTTTTTACTGGTGGGTTTGTTGTTGTATCTGTTCTTAAATCTGTCTCATGGAACATTGAGATAAGTAGGTTAAAATGAAATCTCTTCACTTTGGTGAATTGAACTGACACGTTTTCTTCCAGCTCAATCTGCTATTGAAATATCTCTTTCTGAGATGCCCTTTGCCTTATAAGAATTGTAGATTATGCACTTCATGCCTCTGCTGTATTCTAATCAAGGCAAGGCACATTTCAAATGAAATACCTATTGAAAAATATGTGCACATACAATATCTAAACTGCAGTTTTCATGGAGCAAATAAGTGGGACAACATTTGAAGCTGAATTGATAAATAGGTACATATTATTTCACTGTAATTTGAAATTGCAGTATCTCTTCTGTAATTGTTATGAGTAATTATGATATTTTCTTATGACACTAAGTGAGCTTAAGCAAGTATATATTGTTTATTTCTAGGGAGATGTATATATTTTAGCTATTAAATCATTAGTGCCTTTTTTTTTGCATTGGTTTTGTATGACAGATACAGCTATTCAACAGTGATGTTAAATGTGAAAGTTATTTTCAACCTTTGTAGCCAAGATTTCTGTTAGACTCTTTTCCCTAAACCTCCTCAAATGTTCCCAATTTTCAAGTACTCCCCTGATTGCTCATTCAAAATTTTTTGTCCCCTTTTAATCTGTGGTGTCTCATTAAAAACTGGGAGTGGAACAGGATAAAAAAAGTTTCAAACACTTTTAAATGTACTTTAAACATACCACTTCCTGAGTCTTTATTCTTTCATTCCAAAAAGTATCCTTAATTGTGGCCTTTTTTCTGTGATATTTTTCCCCCACCTTTTTCATTAGTTATTCCCTCTGCTCACTAAAACCCTGAGCAGTGTCCTCATATTGCTATTACAGGTTCTCTTGTGCTGGTATTATTTATGATCCCATGCTGCAGTATGGTACCTTTTATGACCAATCATGAAATGTTTTGTCTTTAGGATAACCTTTTGCAAGTTACATTTGTCCTTATTTAACACTTGACATTAGTATTAAAGGTGAGCTGGACCTAAAATAATTGCTGCTAATTTTTCTATGGGAATAACCAACCTAGTGACCTTCTATGACAGAGTGACTACTCCAGTGGACAAGGGAAGATGTTAACTGTGTTTCTGTAAAGCCTTTGACAGAGTGCTCCCACAACATCCTTCTCTCTAAACTGGGGAGAGATGGATTTGATGAGTAGATGAGATCATGGTTAAGAAATTGGTTGGATGGTCACATGCAGAGAGTGGTGGTCAACGACTCAGAGTCCTGATGGACATCAGTGACAAGCTGTGTCCATCATGGGTCCATACAGTGTAGAGAAACTCACTTAAGATGGCTACTTGTCCTATTTTACATAACTATTACAGGATATAAGAAGAGTACATGTTCAGAAATTTACCTGGTAGAAACGAATATCTGATTAATTTCCTTAGGAAGTAATGAGGAGCAATACATTTTTCTATTATGCACAAATTGTCTTTAAAGAAAAGAACTTAAGGAGTGGGTGGGGAGCAAACCAGACACTGAGTTAACTGTTTCCTGAGTAACAAATAAATTTATATGGCTGTGGGTTTCTTATAGGGCTCTAGAGGGCAGTTTTTGGAAGACCTAATTATGCTTTTGAAATGCTCCTATTTCATTTTGTTAGTGTTGTGTTACAAAAGAAAAATACCCATTTTTTGTTTGTCTCTTTAGTGTATGTCTGCGTGTGTGTAGGGCAATATTTGAATAAAACCCATCATGTGCCCCAAAAGCATTTTTATTTTGAGTTTGGATCTTAATAATGAAGTCTTGATAACATTTTCAGCTAATCTACTTTTTGTTCACTGACTTTTAGTGAGATGTTAATGATACCTAAACCGAACTGCAGATCTCTGCCCTTCTCAGATTCCTTTCAGTTTGCACATTGTCACCGACCACAGTTATCACACAGAACATGGATTTCACTCTTATAGGTCTGTATACAGAAAATTTGAGCTACTGGTTGTGCAGAGGGTGAAGTGGCACTTGGTGTGGCCTTGTTGTTTGTGTGGTGGGACTGCATCTAAGTTGTGTGCAAGTGACTGGGGAATTCTGAGGGCAAACTGCTCCTTCCCCAGTTCCCAAAGAGGAAGTGGCGGTTTTGAGCACAGAATCTTTGAAGTTTCAATTTAAGAGGAAACACAGAGGAAAAAGCCACCCTCGTGAGGTGGAGGGGTTGTAGGGGTTGGGAAGGAAGGTGGTCATGATAAGTGTAGTGCGTGGATGTTTGTGTTTTCTTTATATACATAAAGAAAAAAAAAAATAGAATCATAGAATGGTTTGGTTTGGAAGGGACCTTGAAAATCACCTAGATCCAATCCCCTGCCATGGCAGGGACACCTTCTACTAGACCAGGTTGCTCCAAGCCCTGTCCAACCTGGCCTTGAACACTTCCAGGGATGGGACATCCACAACTTCTCTGAACAACTTGTGACAATGTCTCACCACCCTCACAGAAAACAATTTTTTCCTAATATCTGATCTAAACCTACTCTTTCAATTTGAACCCGTTCCTCCTTGCCTGTCACTACAGGCTCTTGTAAATAGCCTTGCCCCATCTTTACTGTAAGTTATGCACATAGTGTGTGTTTATATATATTTATATATATACTTATATATACATGTAAAGTGGAAAGAGATTAAAGCAGGCCTGATGGTGGGATGTGCATGTCTGCCTGGGCAGAAACTGCCAGATCCTGATGTTTGTGGGTGAGCTGCAAGTGTGGGATACCTGGCTGGAAGAGATACTATTGCACCATGTCTGGCACTTGCTGTTACCCCTGCTTGTCTTGAAGTTATGCTGGGACTCTGTTCAGAGCTGCATATCTGCAGATGTGGTGGGTTACATGCTGGCTGAGTAAATCTATTTGTAAAACTGAAGGATTGTGGTTGTTTTAGTTTGCTGCTTCACCGCCACCACAGAACCACATTTTAATGCCTGCTTTTCTGTCTTGCAGGGTCCTTAGGAAAGTGTGTTCTCAAGTGGCGTGTCTGTACACACACTGCTGCTTAGATCTCTGTTGTTCAGAAAGGGACATATTTGTTGGTAGAATTCAAATTATTTGCCTTTGAAGGTGATCCAGGCTTCTGATAGAACTGAGAACAGCTGGATACAGGATGCAACGAAGGAAGCCTCTGTCTACTTTGATTTCATTCAACTTGTAAACTGGACTGGTATATGCAAATCCAGGACCATGCCCCTTCTGTGAATAATATCAAATGTATATGACACAATGCTTTAGGTTTTAAAAATTAAATTCAGTAGAACAGTGGCTTACCATGTAAACAGAATGAAATACTCTGGTACATAAAGAAGTTTTTATACTTGTCAGTCACTTTGTGAGACTGAGGGTAGTAGAGTCATAGAGGAGTTGCACAGGACTGAGAAGCAGCTTGATAATAATTTTGAGTAATTTCTGTGCTTAGTCGCATTCCAGAAATGAAAAGCAAATCTGAATTTCTCAGTCTAAGCTCCAAGACCATAAAGCATGTTTGTTTACCATCTGCACCATCCTCTCAGTCCCCAGAGGCATATGAAAAGACAGCAATAACAATGGAACACTGGCTCGCTAAAAGCAGCATCAGCAGAGCTCTAAAGACAAAGCAGCATCTTTCTGTACAACAGATGAAGTGGGAGAAGCAGCTTGTCTCTCTTCCATGAGTTTGGACATGTTTACATGATTGAAAATGGATGGAGATATTTCTCCCAAGGACATATTTATGGCTATATTATAGCAAAAAAGATGGTGATTTCTCTATGTCCTGAGGAGTTTCTTAATCCTTTCTAATCTTTTATAGTCTAGATCAGAAAGAATGTAAGCTTAAATTCTAGTATCTTGAAAGAATTTAGGATCTGACATTCATGGCTCTTTTGTTGTATGCTAAAACTGAGTTTTAATTCATATCATCAATCCTTGAGTCAGCAGAAAACACTTTTAAATAGATTTATTAGAAGCTTGAAGAACAAGTTTCCTGATTTTCAGTGTTTTCTTTTGTATGCAGTGAGTCTGTGTTCACTCTAGTCACCCATTGAAACAAAATATTCAAGAATGAAAATCTATTTTCCATGTGACGCTTGAATTCATAATGCTGAGGCAGCATGCAAGCAGAACCTGCTACTTTAGATTGATATTCATATGCGTAGTTCCTTGTTTCATCAAGTTTTACCCATGTTATTTTAAGGTCCAAAATACTGTTCTGGACAGAAAAAAAAATTAAAATTTTAAGCACAGTTAATTTATCATAAGGAGCTGAAAAGTGTGACTGTAGAACCTGCAATTTTTCTTCTTGAGGAAACCACTTGTAGAAGAAATAATCTCCACAGATTTTAGTACAGTTGTGGGGATAGCTAATCTGGGATTCTTGACCTGGCTTTAGCTCTTGAATATCTGTTACAGAGTAAATCTTGTGCTGTCTTTTGCAGCTGGCAGCAGGGTGAGGTTTGTTCGAGGGCTGATGCAGACAAGGTGTTGTGAGAGCTGAGGGGGCCCAGCCTGCATGGCCAGCACAACTTCAGTCTGGCTGCAAGGAGCCCACAGGGCAAATGTTCTTGTATGTTAATACTCTCACCATGAAGTCCTCTGTAGCTCTGATGTGCTCAGGGTGTATATTGGAGGCACATGAATGCTTCATTATCTGCCTGCAAGATGTAGGCAGCTGTGTAGGGCAAATTCAGCTTGTCTTGGCATGACTGTATTGTCCCAGAAAGGATTGCCTTGTAGTGAGAATAACACACAAGGTGAATTTTGTGGCCTAGGTTAAGTTGTTGGTACCAGTTACTTGGAGGCAGTGGTCCTGAGTAATGTCCCTCATTAGCAATGGCACCAGTGTCTGTTCAAAAACTATGCACTCTTCCTAATTTAGAGATCCCAGTATGGAAAATTTATGAAAATGCTCATTCAGTGCTCATGTGTGCTGATGGTTCTGTATCTACTTGAATTGATTTCTTTAGTATTGGAAGAAATTCTTGAATATGCAGTTCCTTTTTGTCTAATTCCCATTATATCTCTGTAACTCTAAAATAATAGCATTTTCTATGAATATTCTAATAGTGAACTCAGTTTATAACTATAATGTCAGTCATCTAGAGAGCCATTAGACTGCTTATTAAGGATGTAAGCTGAGTCAGGCAAACCTTGCTTCAGGACCAAACAAGGGCAGCAGCACTTTCAACTTTTTTTTTAAGCATGGGGTGGGTGAGGGAAGGATGATGATTCTCTTTAGTAATATCATGCAATGTTGTTCCTTTTCAGAGGAAAAGATAAAAAGCTTTGATAAGGTAGGAAACGCTGATTTCACTGATGTTAAAAATCCCGAAACAACATAGGGATTTCTTTACGCTGGTTATTGATCATAGATGCAGTCACCAGCTGGCAGTGGCCTCTGTGTGTGTGTGTTTAGTTTTCTGAATGCTGGAGAATGAGGCAGAATGGAAAATATCTTGAGAGTTGTGCGTTATACTGTATCTGTTCCATGGCTGATCCAGGATTGGGTCTAGAACTCTTCACATGCCAACCCATTCCTGGGAACAGTCTCTGGTGCCTTTTCAGCTCTTCCTAGAAGATGAGCAGGTCTATCAGCACTGTGCCAAATATATTCTGTTCTGTTCTGTAGTACCAGTGCAGAAATTTTGTTGCCCTCTGACTTCCTGGGTTTGTGACACGCTTGAGGGACTAGCAGAGGAGTTGTTTCAATTTTGATATGTTAAGGTTTGCGGGTCCATACAGGCAGGTTTCATTTTCTCCTCTTCATCTTGAAAGTGCTGCTGCTTCTTAGGCTTCTAGAAAAAAATACGGTAAGTCTATTGGGAGGTAGGTTTAGAGAACCAAAACATGTTTAAATGGTCAAATATCTATATTACCTTTGAGTGTGGCAGAAGATGGAGGAGCAGGAAGATGAATACAGCCAGGAGTACCCATGTACTCAATTCTTCCATATGCAATACGTTCCTTCTTTCAATCACAAAACTTTCCCAGCCATCACATGACATTTCTTGTTCCAAATTCCAGTAGGTTTATGTAGTTGGATTGATGTCGGAGGCAGACATGCACACATAGAATCCAGCAGGATCAATTCTCACATAAAAATATCCCTATTGCTTCCACCTTTTGCTAATAGCTTAACTTAAAAATGTGGTTTAATCTACAGTCATGTTTATTTTGAAGCATATGAAAATTACCATCATCTTGGGGGTGATGTTCATCAATATATTGTGTGTTTGAAAACTAGAAAGTTGTCAAAAACTGGGGTTTTTTTTGTATTTATGTGGTTGTGACTGCTATGTTCTTTTCAGGAAATATGTAAGATAATTGGAGTCTCCTGAAGTTTCCAATGAATAATCAAGGTATCAAATTAAAGTGAATAGCATCTACCCATAACAGCAGGTGCAAAATTGTCACTAATTATGAATTTGCTGGGTTCAGTAGTGACTATGCATGAATTATGTTGCATTCATTAAAAGAAACATTCAGAGCCCAATTGATAACAAGGGGGGAAAAAATATCATTAGAGTGTTCCTCAAAACTGAATTAATATTACTGAGATTGGCCAGTGAAAACAACTGCAGAAACATAAAATGCTACTCTGCCTACATGGCTGACAAATGCTTCTGCTAGAAAAAGTTGTTTTTCTACTAGTTTAGAAAACATTGACAAATTCCAGCACAAATATTCTTTATTCTTGTTAGAGACAGAGCATTTTCATGCAGGTGCTATCTTAAATATTTGAGAAAAATAAGAGTGGAAAAAGCCTTGTTTTCAATACTCTTCTGCTTTTTTCCTGCCTACCCCCAGAACAAAAGTAGAGGAGGAAATAATTTTGATATGTATGTCTTTTTATTTTTATTTGGCTTTTAATCATCAAATGGGAATATAAAAAGTAGATTTAGAATATCAAGTAACCATTATGTATTGATTGTATTTTGTATTGCCAGGACTTAAAAATGAACACTGTGAGCTCTGTATTAAAAAAAAAAAGATAATTTTATGAACCTGAAGAGCTATCTCAAACGATCTGGGAAGAAGTCCAGTGAAGGATTATAGTAATTTTGGAATCTAACTAGAATGGAGTAACCACTAAGAACCTTGGACTTTAGTTAAGGGAGGGAAGACAGAATAAAGTTTTTTGTTATGACAGAAATGTTGATGTCTTAAAGTTTGAAATTGAGAAGTCTTGTGTCCATGAAGAACGCTGTTCATCTCTTGTGCTGCTGTGCAGTTTTGTCCCTTCTGCCCTCATCAACTCCCACCCTGTGGAGGTCAGCAATTTGTCCACCTTAAACCTGGTCAACTGCAACCTCTCAGGAGTTTCATCGGGTGGACGTTTCTGACATGTTGGGAGTGATTGCTGTGGTTGGGAATCATGTTTTGGTGCATGTCACCACCATCATTTTGACAACTCAGGTGGCAGCTCAGGGCCTGAAGTCCTTCCTCCCTCCCATGCTGTCACTTTTAACCAGGTCTTTTTATTTTAAAGCTTATAAATGTTTCTATGGTCTTCTATACATCTATTCATGTGCTTAATGTTAAACATATGTGAAATGTTTTTAATGCTTGGGGCTGGGAGATGTGGTGATCGTCACGCTAGGGAACAGAATGCTTAAAAAGCAGAGAAAAATCAAATAAACACTAATACTGTTCCTAATATTTCCCATTTGGTGTCTGCATTAAGCTTCAAGCAGAAATCTCTTCTTTGTATTTATTAATGATTACTTTTCAGTGAGCCATAATTTGAAAGTAATGGCATCTCAAGACAGCAGTGGGCTTAGGTTTCTGCTGCTGAGAACTGGTGACCACTTGCACCAGTGATGTTTTCCATGTCTATTAAAAGAATAACTCCTTACTGTTTGTCAAAGTAGCTGTCCTCAGTCTAAGACTATTGAGGTATTTTTTTTTGGTTTTTTGTATGTTTGCTAAGGAGTCCCAAGACCTTCTGAAATACTAGTTCATTTTCCAAATAAAGGAGCTATTTTTGGGGTGGCATTAAACCTACTAGAATAAGTTTACTCTACTTCTGCAGGGAAGATGAAATAGTAAAATGGGCCTATTTTCTCCCGCTGGTTTATTCCCTCATGTTCAGTAAGTGTCTTGAATGAATTTATGTTCTCAACTAATTGCTTGCTTTTGCTTCAGATAAGAGCTAGTAAAATAGCTGCATGTAATTATGATATCTTCTTAATAAGCCTTCCATTTGTTTAAACTTTAAAAAGGCAGCTGAAAATATACTGTATATTATCATATGAAAGAACTGCAGAAAGCGCTTCTCTCTTCAAAATGCAGAGTGGACTTGTGTCAAAATGATTTCAAGTGAAGTGGAGGTTAAAAAAAAAAAGCCTTTTGACCATGGGCGCATTCAAAGATGATTTTGATTAACACAAACACATTTCATCATTTGTACTTAAAAACATTTTAAATTACCTTGCAACCACAACCAATGTACTTTATTAGTTTTGTATTCACTTTCATTAACTCAGTGCTTACAACAGCATGAATTCATTTACTTTAAATTGTTTGGCTTTTGTTTTTAGCTGGTGGCATAGAGAGGACTTTTCACAGGAAGCTCAAAGGCAGTTACTACAGCCTTAATTCAGTGTTTCTACTTTCCAAGCACTCCATCTGCCTGTAATTATACATCATGGGTATAAATCAGCCTTCCTTGTACTTCAGAATTAAATAATGAAAGGTGACAATGCTAACTGTGGGGAATGATAAGAAATGCTGTCAAAACTGAAAATGTGTGCCTCAGTTTCATCCATGAAAAATGGCCTGCTTCACAAGACAAAAGCCTTGGACAAAAGACCATAGATTCTGTCCATTTTACATGAAAAATAATAGCCAGAAATTTTTCAAAGATATGAAAAATGCAGACAGACTTGAAAAATGTGGAGAAAACATCCCATGAATTTTAATTGAAATGCAAGAAAGAATAAAGTGCCTGTGAATGTAACAGCATTGAAAACAAGATATTTGCTACAAAGCGTTATAACTTGAATACTTTAACAGTTCTCAGCCTGCAATCTCATTAGCTCTCATACTTGCACATTTTCCATGCTTTTGCAAAACCCTCTGAACTTCTCATTTAGAAACCTTTTCCACCATGAACTAGTGCTACTTTTAGGAGAACTGAGCTCTGGTGCCACTCAGTATTGGTTCTCAGTGGAAACAAAAAGATTCGTGTTCCAGAATTTACTTAGCTGATTGGATAAATGGATATGTGTTTTTCAATTTTAAATGCAGCACACATACCTAGTTTGTCTTTTATCTACTCACAGAATAGCCCTTGAGAAGATTCAAGTATAAATAATGATGAATATTTCTGTTTGGAACTCACCTGAAAACACCAATGGGAAAACAAATGCAAATCTCTACAAAGCTACAAAATAAATGCACGTAGAGCTACACAGTCCATGAAAGGTGTGAATACAGATTTTTAAATCAATGGCACTCAAGCATAGGCATGACTGATTCTACCTCATATGTCAAGTCATCAAAAGCTTAATCTAAGCTTAAGTAAATCTGTAGTAATTCTGCAGATTTCAGATTGGTGGCTTCAAAATTATTCGAAACTGGGGAGGAGGGACACTCATTGGAAACGTGTAGGTGCCAATATACCCAAATAGACATATTTTTTTAATACCTCTAGCATATTTAAAAAAGCAAAAATTTTTGAAAATATCTTGGGTTGGGGGAAACAGGAGAAGACATATTTGTGAATCTGACTGGGATTTTGAAGGCCCTGAGGGCAACTTTTCCCCTCTGTTTGAGACATTAAGAAAATCTCTGTGTCTTGAAGGACCCAAAGATCTCTGACAGTCTGAATTCAGGTAGAGGAATTCATTGACTGTCAACTGCAGAAGTGTTTGGAAGTTAGAATGCTTTAAAAAATGTTGTTATAGAGGTGCAAAAAGAGCTGTTTGCCTTAGATTTAGGCTGAAATCTGTTTTCATGAGTTTGCATGATAGTCTCATAGGTCTTGCTTGTGGTACTAATTAAAACACAAACACATTTCTCTACCAGCAAGTTTCTCTTTCCCTGTCAGTTCTGTATTTATACAAACACAATGAATTGCTGCTTTGATGTGTGCATGGAACCAAGTCCCATATTACTGGGAATTAGTTTAAATTGTATGAAAATGATACTTCTGTAAGCAATACTCACAGAGAGAAGCTAATACACTTATTTACGTTAAAACGTGTATTTTGTTTCAGAGAAACAAACAGCTATTAAACACTAAATCCTACAATTCGGGGTAGGAGGGGGGGAATTAAGTAGGCAGTGGAATGCTACTCTGACGTGCAGTGTTGTGAGTTTACATTATAGTGGCAGTATCCAATCAGTATTTTTAATTCTTTTAATTACTGAACTCTCTAGAGTACATAATGGTGTGGAATATACACATGTATCTGTAATAAACAACATGTATCTTGAAGAAATGGATTTAGTTTTGGCAACAACGTGATAGGGAGATCAAAGAGCTAGCTGGCATTAAAATGATTTAGATACATTTGTCATAGGCAGCTGTTATGCTAATCTCATTTATGCAGTTGTCAGCTGATAGGTTCTGATGAGCCAGCTTAGTGGGAAAATCATTAGTAGATCCCTATTGTGATAAATGTTATTTATTACTGTCAAATGGTATTAATGTTTGATTCAAAGATGGGAAATGGGCATCATCTACATGAAGTTCATCCATTCATGGTCAATGATGACAAAGGGAGCTGTTGAATTCCAGCCAAAGGAACTTCATTTCTGTAAGAAAAAAGAATAATGGATTTAATTTGCATATGTTTTAAAAGGGTAATGAAGTAATATGATGTTTATCTTGGTTGAAGAGTGGTAATTTTTGCTGGCATGGCTCCAGCAACATTTGAGTCATTGTGCAGCATTTGCTGTTCAGTTGTTGGTTGTGGAAGGGGCTTTTCAAAGCAGCAGGTGCATAAGGGGGAGGAAACTAAAATGATTTATTCATTAGGCCAAAAAATGAGCAATCTCTGTCTTTCCCCTTACCCTCCAGAAATACATTTGCAATCATCTTCCCTCATTTTACTTCTGCCACGTCAGTATTTCTATTTCTCTTCCTGTCTGAGGCCTTGCTTCTTGAATTACTCATAGATCCATACATATTTCCAAACCATCTTTGTTGTGATTTGACTTTTTCCCACTTCATCTAAATAGTTAAATGCACAGAGATAGTAGCATCCCATTCCAAACTATAAGGCACATAGAAGTTGGGAGATGGGCACATATGGCTGTAAAATGGAATATTTCTTATTTATTTTTTTGAGAGGAAAAAACCCCAATATTTTCGCTAATTAGATGTGCAGCTGGTTTTTAAGTTGTTGAAAAGTGTTCCCTCTGCTTGTGAATTTGCATGGAGGCATTCCTCTTTCTCTTCTCTATTCTACTACAGCTGCAGTGCTGTAATCTATTTCTAACTGGTTGAGGTTAAAAAAACCCAACAAAAAACCCCAACAAAAAACCCCATCAAACCCATAGAAAAAAAGAAAAAGAGAAAAACCAACCAAAATTTAATTATGGTCCAACCAATAACACAGGGGCTAATTTTAACTACTCATTATAAGACAGGCATCAGAACATTCAAACAGTATTGCAGACTATATTCTGCCACTAGTATATTTATTATTGATAGACATAGAAATTAAATCAGAGCACTGTGGAAGCTTTAAATAGTTTTTAAGAGTAAATAGACAATAAAGTAACAATGATAATCTAAGGTAGAACTGACTGAAAAAGTTCTGTAGTTAACACTAAGACAAACAAAATTTCACAACTCCTTCTGCAGGGTCTGTCCTGGCCACTAATTAATAGCCTTTATATTTGAGTAATAAGAAATTCCTAATATTCAAGACAATTGTGATCTTTTCAAAGGCAGGTAGATGCTAAATTCTCATTGATTTTTAGCAAGAAATGAGTGCATGACCATACTAGAGTTAGTAAATTGCATCTTGCAAATGAACTGGTAGCAATTAATGCTCTGTCAAATGTAGACAAAGTACTACAGGGAGTTATGCATGTCTTGAGTTTAAAAACTTTGGCTCCTCTTTTACTGATGTCTGTACTCTGTATCAACAAAGTTTCTGGGAATTGGTCAGGGATGGCTCTAAAGAGTTACATTAATATTATTTTTTATATTATATATTATATTACTATATATTATACTACTAATTTAATAGTATTAATTTTTGAGGTAATTAAAATAAGTGTTGCCACTCAGAGGTCTGCAAAGAAAGCTTGTAGTGCAGTCCTGTAAAAAAAACAAAGAGTAAGTCTATCAAATTCTGCTGCTCTAAAGGTTTTCTGACCAGTTTCCGCCCCATGTTTAAAACATCTTATGAGGCTGCTCTCAGTATTACACTTACCTGTCTAAGGCAGGAATCTTTAATGAAATTTGCCATCCAGCACGTGAGAACATGCATACCCAGTGGGTTCCTGGGCTACCAGGCTGATTTTGTGCATTCTTTAGGTGGATGTAGATGTTTGCACCACATACAGTCTCTCAAAACGCTCAGTTTGCAGTGGTGTAGACATAGTTTCAGACTGAGACTATTGAAAAGGTGGGAGGTGTCCCTGCCCATGGCAGGGGGTTGGAACTAGATGATTTTTAAGGACCCTTCTGTGATTCTATGAAGTGTCTGTGTCATCAAGTCTTTCAGACCTTGTGAACAAGATTTACCAAAACATAAATCCTGACTTGCTGCCACAGCACCGCTGCTTCAGAGTCCAGATTGTCTGTTCTTAGGACTGCATGAAAATCTGCTCCATCTTCACTGTGATTTTTAGATCAAAAAAATGTTTCAATAAATATGCATAAGCTGTTTCTCCAAACAGCTGCATCTTTTGGAGGCTTGCTGCAGACAGCTCTCCAAGTTTTCAGAGTTTGGATTTGAGTCCATTTCCTTTCCTACCTCCCCCGCCATGTCTGCACTTTTAGATGTTTCCTTGGTTACTTCTGGCAGAAATTATGGTTGATCCTAACCCACTATTAGGATGCTATTTAGTACAATACATGGAATGTAAGACCTTGGATCTTATCTGTTTCCTTATTAGTTCCTGGCACTTCACAGGTTTGGGGTTTTTTTTCCTTTTTTTTTTTTTCTTTTTCTCTTTTTTTTTCCCCCCAAGCTGTGAACATACTAGTTTGAGTTAAGATAGATTTAAAAATCTTGCTGTGGGAGAGCACATATATCTTTAGCTTTCTTTGATAGTCCTCTGAGGCTGTTCTGTAAAGTAGATAGATTTGTCTCAATCTGTCTTTATGTTGAGATGTGCTGGGCTTGCTCCATTTTTTGCGATAAGAGTTGCTTTGTAGGTCATTGGAGATAAACGTAGATCTTGTTGAGAGATTTGCTTGTCAAACTGTGTGATGTATTCCATGACTACTAACTTCTGGAGAGTGTGGGATTGTTATGACATGTATAATATACTGTAAGATTCATCTTGAAACCACTGAAATTCATCACTCACACTGGCATATTGAATCACCAGTTTATCAAGGATACTGAAAGTAGCTAAAATTGCTTCCAGCTTACGATTAGCTAGTTGACTAGTTAACTCGGACATCAAGAGTATCTCTGGAAATGGTGCAAAATATTCAGTAAACTGACATGTTTCAGTGGGTTTATTTTCTCTTTTCCCCTCTTTTTATGGCTCAGCTGCTGTCTACTTTTCTGTGGTGTCACTTGTAGCATTAAGGTCAATAGTGGTGTTTGGGGCTGTTTTTCAGTCATGCAGCACTATAGACTATATTTGTGGGGCAAGTTATTTTGCACTTGGCATATTGTTCTTGTACTATTTAGTGAATTCTAGGTAAAAACTGAATTTCTGTTAAGAGATGAGAGTCTTGTAACTGTTATATGGAACAGATTTGTGCTACTTCTCTCTACTGTAGAGGATTAAACGGTATCTTACAAAGTCATCCTTAAGCTGACAAAATATATTTTTACTTCCTAAAAAGAAAAAAACCCAACCACCATTTCATTTACCTAAGAGTTTTCATATAAGAAGTGATGAAACTTTTCTTGGTTGTGCAGCTTGTTGCAAGGACATGTGACATGAGAGTTTTCTGTAGTACTTGTGGATGATTTAAGGAGGGAAAGGAAACAGCTGCACCATCAGGGTTTGCTGGTTTGACATTCAGAGAAGTGTCTTAAAGAAATTGAAGGAAAACAATCCGTAGGATCAGCCAGCAGCAATATGAGGCCAGGGAAGGAGGTGCTACTGGGACTTCTGTAGAAAGCAAAATAAGGCAGTGGAGCAGTGAACTTCCCTGTCCTTCAGTCCAGACCAAGTCTTGTGGTCTGAGAATGGTGAAGTGATGGAAAATGTCTCTCTCAGCAGGCTGGTGCTGCACCTAAAGAGGGCAGCTGCTTTTGCAATCTTTTGCTGCGTCTGTCAGCGCCCTAGTCTGACATGAGAGAGGGAAAAAGTGAGTTGCTGAGAAGTTATTGCTTATGGACAGAGGAAAAACAGGAGAGAAGGAACATAAATTGAGGGCAGCAACTTAAAGGCAGTATTGTTTGTTTTTTTTTTTTTAAGACTCAAGACAAATGTGCAGGTAACTTTCTCCATTTAGAAATTAACCAGAATATTTTGAATTTGATATCACTGATGATGGGTGTTTAAAATATATGATGACATATACAGACAGGATGCCAGGAAATGGCTTTTACGCTTTAGCATCTGTTGCAAGAGAATGAAAAGTTTTTTGTTGTTTTGCAGGAACTGTAAGTAAACTATAAGGGAGACTGAAAATACTAAAATAACATCTGTGTTAAAACTGCAAAGGCTTTCAGGGCATGTACAGTATTTTTTTTGGAAACTTGCCTTTTGTACTTTATCTGGCATCTTGTGGTACATTTCAGAACAGCTTGTGTAAAGTCATCAGTTGTCATCCACCTTCTGATCAAAACCTGGTGAATTAGTTTTTGGCAAGCCTGGTCTGTATCATTATCCTCTGCTCTATTCTCTTAGGCTTGCTTGCCTGTAAGCAAACATCTGTATAAAATTATTTGCAATCAGTAGCGATGCTTTCTCCCTGCTGTCACAGGAGGCAGCATTTTTCTAAGCTGCATTGGACAAATCCCTGTAAACTTAAACACTGAATCTCCAGCCCTTTGCATCTTGTGAATTCATTTATGTCAATGCTAAGCGAATGGAAATTACTCTAAGCAGTAAGGAAGCCTTGTTTTAATTCCTGGTTTAGGTGCAAGTGTAATATGGCAATAGCCACATTAAAGAGCATAACTACACAGGAAATGTATTCTGTAGGAGGACCTCAGTCATTCCACTAACAGGAGCCTTGATCTGTCCTCTACTAGGTGAAATAATTTTCTTACAAAGCCCTCAGGAATGATACAAGGTATTATCACATAATTCTGTTTATCACATACATAATATTTATAAGTCTCATTTGGAAATTCAAAATTGATATAGAAAAGAGACCACTGTGGTAAGTAACTTTTTAATTAACACTAATTATGCAAGATATGTAACAGAATTGCAATATAAATGAGAATCAGCAGTAGCAAAATATTTCTTAGTCCATCTGAGTACAACTAAATAGCTTATTTAGGGAATATAATTATCCTCCAAAGTGAGCAATACCATTTAGCAAGTTCAGTTTACCACTGCTGTACAGTTTTTACATAGCAAGTATTTATAGACCCTATATAAGGCCACTGGCTTGGTTTTATTCTGTTTTGCTTTGGTTTCGAAAATTATTAAAGTTATTACTATCCTATTCCTGTAAGAATTGTTCTCTCTAAGCAGGTCTCATACATAAGTACTCTGAATATCTTTGTATTTTCTCAGTAACTATGATTGGTCAATTGATTTTTGTTTTAAAAATCTTCTGCATCTCTTCCAACATACTGATAATTGTGTGCACGCACTCACACACCCTCCAAAAATCCAAATTCACATGCTTTTTTTCACCTTGATTTTAGAGTATGAAAAATACAGGTTTACATCCTAAGCTGCTTATGATCTGACTAGGAAAGGACAGAAGAACAAATGACAGGAGTTAAAGAAATTGTCCAAATAGTTTCCTTACTTGTCAGGTGATGAAAATAGAGTGCTGCCTGCTCAGATTAAGGTCTCTGGTGCCTCTGCTGGTTTTGAGGTACTTTGGGTGATTGGTTGCTGGCAGAGGTGATAGATCAGCTGCAGAAGAGCCTTCTTAACAAGGGACTCCTCCCAAAAACATGTTTTCTACAATTATTCTGCTTGGACAATAAGATCAGGGAAGCCTTTAAGGGAAGAGTGGCACCCTCTGAACTCCTAACACCACTTCTTTTATCAAAATTTAATTTGACAATACACTAAATGAATAACTTTCCCTTCTCTTCATTTTTTTCTCTCTCTCTCTTCAGCCTAAGGCACTGCTGCTTTACATCTTAGAGACCATGTTAGCTAATGAGTGCCAGTCATGTTTGGGTAATTAATGCAGATGACAGGAACACAACTTGTATATTTGCAGGTGGTTATCAAATGAAGTGAAATCATCTCTCCCAATTCACTTTATCTTGCTGCTGGTAGCTAGTGTGGTATTTAAATTATTTTGCTGCCTTTATTTTTTTTTTGGTTGGGATTCCAATCTGTAGCAGTTCATAAAGAGTCACTTCAAGGAGAGTGAAATTACATTACATTACAACTGACACTTCTAGGATTAATTTTACAATTTGTGATTTTAATTTCAGTGAAAATGTATTTAAAATTATCTCTTGTCAGTTTCGCAAATTAAATATAATGAAAGTTGATAATATTCTAATAATATTAAGCTGGTTTTGGTAGTTACTAAGGCTGGTATGAAAAGATTGTTCAGGCTAAGAAAACAGTACATATTAACCCCACGATTTAACAGCATTGTAACTAAAATCATATAATGTTTCATAGATCTGGTCACTAAACACTTATGCCATGTAGTAATTCTGAATATATGGTATATTTTGGAAATATGCATCAATGACTGAGGGTGGATCTGTTTTTCTCTAAAGCACGTAGAAATCTTTAATTTCCAAGAAGAGTTTGATCAGACCTGGATAATGAAGGCTATTTTGAAAAGCCAGTGTAAGCTGAGGGAATGAGTCACAGCCTGGCATATTGTGCAGCCCTTGTGAAATTGTGTATGATTTCAAAAGATATGCTGTGGCAAGGTGTGCTGTCCAAGTCATAAGCAATTCCTTGCAATTTCAAAAACTCACTAAGTCCTTGTTCGTGGAATAGCTGTGCTATTAACATAGGCTTGGGCAAGCATGCAGTAGGAGTTGATGTTAATAATTATAACACCTCTATTTTTTTCTCTGGGTAACTGCTGATGACCAGCATCTGCCTGGTCACCCCTGTAGCATGATGTGAAATTACTTTTGCTACAGCAGTACTGTTGTGTGACACCCAGCACTTCCAACCATCACTTGATAGAGCTGTTCTGGTAGTGCTGGTGGTCATGATACTTCCTTTTTCTCTCTGCACTTTGTGTAATCAGGAAATAGATTAGCTGAGGAAGATAACTTTTCTAAATAATCTTTGACTCATTGTATTCTATTCACTCTAAGAGGATGTATTCTCTTGCTTATATTCTCCTCAATATTCTGTATATTCCAGAAAGATTTTCATCCTCCAGGATCTTTTTTTGAAGAATAGTATCTGCTTGCTCCTTGTGAACTAAACTTCTATAATTTCTGTAACATTCTGATTGCCCTTTTATTATCTTCACTCTTCAAATATTTGTTTTATGCTAAAGGGACCAGAACTATGGCCACAGTCCAAACGTGGCTTCGACTCCCCTATGTAGTATTAGAATGCTTTATTCCAAGTCTTCATCTTGTTTACTACAGCTATTCTAAAATCTCTCGTCTTATTCATTTAAATACAATTAATCCTTGTGTAGATGGTTTTAAAGTTCTTTCCAGTACTAGGACCATATTCAACTCCTGCTAAATGTTTTTTGGCATATAGCTGTGGAGAGAGAACTACTTTTTTTGAATTTTTTTGTCATCTCATAACCTTACCTTTCTTTACAATGAATTGCAGATGCCAGTGAAACCACTAACAGTATCAGCTTGTGATCCTGGTCTATTTGTCATTCAGAATTTTATTGCCTTTCTCCTTTTGTCTTTACAAGCTCTATTCCCTGGTTTTGTTTCATCAGCAAATTTCTTCACCTTCATGCATATTTCATCTCCTAGGTCAGTGATATATAAAATGAACCAAAACAGGCATAATACTGATTCTTGTGGCATTCCACTAATCCCTCTCTCCCAAACTGCTCTGTCTCATAAACAGCTTCTGTCTGTGACATTTAAGCCAGTTCCCTATCCACATATGTGGCTCACCCCAATACCCTACTTAATGACTTTGGACCAAATGCTCTTTTCAATTGTGTGGTGCAGAGGGAAATAAAAGACTGAAAGAAGGACAGAAAGGGAATGGAGGTGGAAGCAGAGACTTAGAGATGTTTCTAAAAGCCATGCAACTACTGTGTTTCCTCAATTAAAATTTAGGGTCTTTTTCAGGTGGTTCTTCCTTTTTTTTTTTTTTTTACTCCTGAATGTAAACTTTCAGCTTGTTGGCTCAAGATTACAATTTAATTATTTGTTTAGACATACTACTTTGAAGTTATGATTTTTGTTGCTATTTCACTTGTACTTTTGAAACCATCTGTCCTGAAAGCACGTAAGTTAACCCTCATTAGGAAGGAAAGAAAAGAACTGTCAGATTTCTTGGAAAAATTTTTTTTTCTATCCTTATAGCTTAATTTGCTGTGTACGTTTGGGGTGACTTTTCTCTTTTCAAAGTTCTTCCATTTTTTCCCAGTTGTCTTAAGATCTCTGGACTACCTTCTTGTTTTCTGTAAGTCATGTGTGTCTGATGGCTCTTTCGTTGAAGTTCCTTTTTAGATGATGCTTAAAGAATTAATTTGATGTGTTTTGCAATGTATGATTATTATTTTAATAGATTACTCTTTTCTTTCCTGTGGTGTGTCTGTGTTAGTTCCATCTCCTCGGCTGATCTCTTGGTTTTCATGTGTAGTAACTGGGCAGTATTTTGTTCTTAGTCTTAACTATTTCTACTGTTGGCTTCTTCATTCCTGAACTCAGTTTTCTTACATATAGTTGTTTTTCAACTTATTCTGTTCACCCTCTTTTTTTTTTTTTTTTGCTTAGGATTCATGCTGGTCTCTGTATCTCGTAAGTGCTACACAGTCCTGTTATAGTTTCTGTTTTGTTGTTTACTCTGTTTGAATATTTTGATTACTAGCACATTTTTTTACTAGAGAATGTGTGTTCTTCTTGGAAAACTTTTTTCTCCATATTGTGCCCTTTGTTCAGTACTATATTTGGTTATAATTTATCCAGCCCTGCTTGTGTTCTTTCACACTTTGTCCTCCTGAATCTTAATTAGATTTTTATTTCACTGGAGCATGGTTGAATTCATACTGTTTAGGTCCTTACTATATACTGCTTATTTCCAAACTCTGCTTATTAAATATAGTGAATTCAAGTAATTCGTGGCCAAACTCTTGTCAGAATTGTTTTCTAATGCTTCAATAGAATCCAAATATTCCCACTGCGTCCAAGAGAATGAGAACTTCTTGAAACAGGTTTCTCTTTTTTCTGATTGCTGAACACACTAAGCACTAAACAGATCGTTGGGATCCTGTAGGAAGAAAAGAATGTGGTGGAAAGGGTTCTATTTTTGTCTTATTTCTTCTCAAGACATGGATTGTTGTATATGTCCTGTAGGTCTCTTAAGCATGGTGAGTCAGTCTTTAGAAAAACTTGGGATGAAACTGGTCTTAGTGCCAACTTTGAACTGAGTAGATGGGTTCTGCATATTCCAAGTTGTCATTGAGAGTGTTTTCACGTATCTAGTAAATAACAACATCTCTTCATCTCTTAACTGCAGCATTAGAATGAATTACATTAATTAGTGTGTAATTAAGTTCATTGTTCCTGGGTGTTGAAGAATTACAATGAACAGTTTAAAGGAAACTGTGTTTTGAACAGTAGCATTGCTGAGGATCATTCACTGCTGTGCCAGTGCGGAAGCTGACAAAGGAATTGGGAAAGGAGTTAATGATCCCAAGGCAGAAAGACCCATTTTACCATCTCTGAGACAAGTTTGTCTTAAGGTGGATGAGTGACCTGTGTATGGTGACATGCATGGCTGTCCATGTCAGCAATGACCTTAGGTTCCTGCCTGGGAACACAGAACAGGGATCAACGCATCTTTCCCACTCTGCTGCTTCAAAAACAAGGATCATGAATGTGAACAGGAAGGAGTTCTGGCTGGTGTGAGCAATGCTCAGAGTTTGTGAGATTCCTACCCTTTGGGCTCCCTGTTAATTGCCAAGCTGCTGAACAATTTGATTCTTCTGATGACTGTAAAACCTTCCTCATGCAGGCTACAGGCACACTGTCCATTCATTTTTATGTCTATCTTGACTATATGATGTTCTAGCTTGGTTTACTTCCAACAAAAATCAGGAAAAGATTCCTAATAGACCTGAATGTCCAGAAGAAAGAAATTCCCTCCTATTTTGCTTCAGTTCATTTTCTTTCTGGGGCAGACATCTTGCACTTTGAGAATAGAAGAAAATTATAACATTAAATAATTTGTCCCTTTAGAAGCCTCAAATTGTATAAAGTAGAAAAGTGGTACCAGCACAATATGTTTAAAATCCTCCTTGAGAAACAACCCCCTCCCTTTCCTGGATTGTATAGCACAGCTTAACACAAGAGGAGAGAAAAAGCTTATTTCCTTGACAGAATATTTTAATTTTTCTTGTACCTACAACAAAATATTCTTCTCTCCCCTTCACACCCTCCTCTGCAGGGCCCTTTCTACAGACACAAACCAAAGCTGAGTACTTCAACTGAAAAGGCATTCCTTGCTGGAATAATCAACTTTGTTTGTTTTAATTAAAACTTCAGAACGAGAGGAAAGTGAATAGTATTGCTGAATAATAAACTTATCTGAGAAGGCAGTTGTTGCTGATCTTTAGCTCTGTTCCAAACAAAGGACCAAGTTGAACATATAGTGTGTGTTACTGGTAATTGAGACAAGACAGTTTATTGTGAGTCTGTCAACTTCTGAAAATAACCAGTGTGCTTTCCATCAAATAGATTCTGAGGGGAATTAAAAGACAACCTTCAAAAAGTTGGTTGGCAAAATGTAAGCTGTGCTTCAGGAGTTATTTCAGTGTCCTGTGGTGGCAGCTTAATGGTAAATCAGTGGGCAAAACTGCATGTAGGCATCTGAAGACATGGCTTGTTTTGTTGTATGTGGGAAAGATATTGACTCTGTTCTACAGCTTGAACATATCTATCCTCATGGACAGCATAAATATTACATCTAGAGTGGCTGAAACTTTTCGAATATAAAGTGTAGGCAAGGAATTTTTTATTGGCTTTTCACCAATTTTCTGTAAGATAGAAATATTCTGTCTGCCAGTTCATTTTAATGAGATTTTGCAGCAATTGTAAGTGAAATCTCCTTGTATTGCAAAAATCTGATTTATGTGTGACAGTGGAGTGTGAGAGTTGCAGGTCAAACAGTAAATATTCTACCTGCAGCTAGGATGGTATTGTGTTTGTGGAGTTGTCCTTTTATTTTTCTGTTTGATATGATCTCCATACTGTTTTATCTGAGCTTTGGGTTTAATTTCTGATGTTAATGTAGATTTTCAGAGTGACTTGAGTTAAAAATCTCTTTCAGCTTCAGTATCCCAGCTTTTAAATTTGGAGATTATTTCCCTATGTTAGAGGGTATCAGGAATGAGTAGTTCATACCTGTCACTGTTACAGGAGAAATAAATAACAGAGCAAATACCAAAATTACTTAGGCTGAGCTTTGGAAACATTAACAGGATAAAAAGCAGTGACAGCAGTTGCTATTGTCATTTAAATTTTATTCTAACAATGTAGTTTAAAATTAAAAAGAAAGTGGATTGCACAGAGAAAAAGCATAATTTGTATACATCATGTGGTGGTTGGTGGATGTTTCTATGAATGCTTACAGAATTTGAATTGTCTTCTGCTGCCACTGGGAAGTTCTAAATAGGAAACTGTTTGTGATGGCAAGAGCCATAAATAAGTTTCCCTTGTGTTTGTAATGTAACCAGAAAATAGCTACATACTAAAATACCATGGCTGGATATTGGAGTGGCAAAATTTCCTTTAAACTTTGAAACTTCTGATACCATGAGATATATTTTAGTTTGTACTTTGCTACTCATATCATTTTTCTTACCTTAGTTTGCTATTGGAAGGATGTTGTGCTTTAGACAGCAGCTGTACCCAAGCACTTTGCAGTGCCCCCAAGTTGAAAGGAAAGTTGACGGCTTCCGTGGGGGAAAAAACCTCATCTCCCCAAAGCCAACAAACCTAAACGCATCACAGTTCTTTCTGCCCCTGTTGCAGAAATTTCACTCAGCTTTTAGATCTCGATAACTAGACATGAATCATAGTTTATCAACATAGGTACATACTTTACAGCTTCAGCAGGAAATGGACAGAAAGGAGAAACTGCAATTTCTTTGGGAAGTGTGGAGAAGGATAGGAACCACTGCACAGCAGAGAGCAGGATTTCACTGAGTGATAGTTATGACCCTGCTACAGGGATTTGGAGATCTACTCTTGCACTTTGGATATCTGTACAACTCATACTACAACTCAGCTACTGTTTTCATACTACTCAAGTTGTGTTTAGAGTTATAATACTGAAATAGCTGTATTTTTTTTCTATTTGCAATACAAGCACAGCAGAAATTAAATCGGTACAAGGACCTGGTGAAAAGCACATCCTGTCATTTTTGACGCATATTAAATGTGCGGTTCTGAAACTATATGCAGTTCAAAACAGTTCCTTAAACTAAAACTAATGTCATAATTTGCCTTACCAGTCTCTAATTTCAGCAGAAATGTTTGCTATCATTTTTTGACCTTTGATTAGCACCTCTTATTATGTAAATGAAGAAAGGCCATGTAAAAAGCTGGCTTTGCTGTGCATTTACATAACGATTTGCTTTAGTAAGATGGGCAGTTAAAACTAAATCTGTTTAAAATTTCTTTTTTTTTTAGTTGCTGTCCCTTTATTTAACGTTTAAAGATAAGGGGAGTAGAGTGATTTGTTCTTGTAAAATTTCTCTTTAAACACTACCCCTTTAATTTTCATGAAAATAGAAGAGGCAGACTTTTAAATATGTCCTCTGAAAATAAAGCTAGCAGGATTCTCATTATAAAAACCAGAAGATAATGGATAGAAGGCACACAAGTACCCACACTGAAAGTTACTGTGGTCCAGACCAAGATTAATTCTTTTTTCAGCTGGTGGAAAAAAATTTTTGATGAATGAATGCCTGCAGCAGACATGTTAATAAAGGGAAAAGCTATATGAGCTTTTTTTTGGTTTATTTTGGGGGGAAAAAATGTGAAAGGTACCCTCTTTGGAATTTCTCAGGGAATTCTTTACGAAAGCTGTTTTGTACGCAGAGAGATTACACGCCAGAAATGCAAAATGAAGTACAAAATAAGGCAAATAATGGTGAACATCCTAAATGTAGAAAATAATATATAATGCATGATATTTTAAATCTCGTTAAAAACAGAAGCATATGTAACTTCCTAGCAACCAAACCTCCAGAGTCTCTCTGGAAAGAGGTTCCTTCTCTAAGGGCTCCCTTGTATAAGTGCTTTAATAAATGAAGCACATACGGAAAGTATATCAGTGTTCCCTATGTGCAGAATATTTCAGTGTTCTCAAAAGCCTCATATGTGATTGTATAACTTCCTAATCTGATATAATCAACACAAAAACTCTATGTTAAATTAATGTTCAAGATCTAATTTCAGGCAACAAGAGCCATGACAACTCTGCATAAAGCTGGTGCTCCATCCTTAATTTCCCTTTTGCTCTGCACTGAAAGCAGCGTCCCAATACAGCCTTAGAGAGCTCGGAGCTGATTGAGATGCCATCTCCTGGCTGAGCTATAAAACCAAGTTGCAGAATTATTGTGGTTATTCAAGATGCCGTGGTGACTGTTTCCTGGCCCTAATCCAGCTCTGGTAATTATGGTTAGATTTTGTAATTTCTCTTTGCACTTCCATCTCGATAGGGTGTTCTCCTGGCCGCCTGTCCCGCGCTGCTGTGCGGCGTTAATGCGGCTCTTAAACAGCTGCTGTGCTTCTCACTGCAAGGGGCTGCACTTCGGGGGTAGGCAAATGACTCTCTCCACAGTGCCTCGAGAATTAGCAGGATAAAGGACACTTACTGTTCTTATTTTACCACTCGGTGCTGAAGTTTTATTGCGGTCCTGCCTGGTGGGTATTTCTCTGTGACAAACATTTGTGTTTCAAGGCCTGAGAACAACAAGGCAAACCAAGGAAGAAATAAGTTCCCCGATGTTTAATATCCTAAGTGTTGAGAATTTTATTTAAGGCTATACATATATATATATATATATATATATATATATATATAGGTCTGTCATTTTTAAAGAAATTGTATCTGCCATCCAAATCAATGGAATGTAAAATATAACTCTGCATATAGACCCAATTTTTACCGCAAAAATAATGCGGTTTTATGCATTGTCTGCACCTGTTTTACCTACTAGGTTTATAAATCACCCACTTGGAATAAAAACCCACGTGTTTGGAAGAAGGGACAGTGATTTTTTTTTTTTTAAGGCAAACCCTTCTTTTAATCGTTAAAAAAAAGCCTTTAGGAAGCAAAATCCAAAACTGAAGAGATATAGCTTCTATGATGTATTTAAGTGTTATGTAATAACCTCTGAGGCCAATATCAGCAAAATAATCATAAATGCATTCATCGCATGGGGCATTTCTGCTGAACTGCTAACTCTTGTTCAAATCATGATACAATATCAGTGGAATGGAGAAAATTCTCACGTTCATAAACATGTGAGATTTTACTGGCATTCTGTTTGCTCCCTTAGACATCACGGAGTGTCAGTGCTGCTGCATTGGATACTTCTGTTGACATCTTACCAGGCTCATGGGTCCTTTAAATATAATATGAGGGCAATGGGACTATTAAGATTTTGTCAGCACATGTTATTGTCTCTGCAGATACAGTAACAGCTCTTTGAAAACTACATATTCGGTGTGTGAAGATCCTTTCTGAAGATAAATGACTTCGGTTTTTGTTATAATAGCAAAAGAAACCTATATAACTAGAAGGTGGCATTTAAATTGTCAAATCTAGGTTCTTGTAATTATAAACCTGAAGTCTTGTTTTATCTGTTGTTTTCAACAGAAAGGAACAGTTTAGTTGACAAATCTTTTTTCTTTAAGGTAATTAATTCATACTAACAGCAAATATGTTTCATCATTCTTCACTCTGATATGTGTTAAAATGGCTAAAGTAGAAGCTCTTACAACTGCATCTTTGGGATGATGACTAACCTTTATTGTTGCAATTCATCGAGACCAGAGCATGATGTTTGCTTTTTTTCTAAAACCTGTTTGCTGCAAGTAGCTATTCTTTAACAACATAGCATTCAGCTGGTTTTGTCTCATGAGTGCAGACAGTGAATTTTTGTTTCATCAGTTTCTATCCTTAGCCTACGTTTTGGCAGGTCTTTGTTGTAAGTGTGTGTCTCGCATATTTATCTCACTCTTTCACTAAAGGCATTTAAAATTTTGGCTTGGCTTATGGATGTTTGCTCTTGGTGTTAGTGTAATGTCCATACATCTAATTGATAAGTTATAATGCATTTTTTTGTAGCTTTAACCAGTCATTTAAAATAAATAAGATCATAATGATCAGTTTCCATTTACCCATTTATTAAATAACAATGTTCACACTGAGCAGTTTGATTTTGTGCTACAATCAGGCAGTCTCTACATGATGACAGATGGTGTTTCATTTTGCCGACACTGTGCTAAAGTGCTGTGAGTTGTGATGTGTTTGATTTTATTAGAGATCAGATTTAACACATGCATTCTACATAACTGCAATAGCATTCCCATTTCTCATCTGTAGGAGAAAATGAAACTGTGATGAAATGTAATATACTCACCCTCAGGCAGAACTAGTGGGATTGGGAATTGCAACATAATAAATCTAATGGATATTGCACTACAGGACACTAGAAATTTACTGTTATTATGTTCAGGGAAGGAACTTGGTTTTGTAAAACTCGCTTTTATTTCACTGGCATCAGTGCAATTTCACATTATTTAACCATTATATCCCAACAGTTTGCTGCATTGAAAAAGTAACCTAAGCTCAGAGGAACAGAGGAATAAAAGAACTCAAAAGGGAAAATATGAAGTCTGAATAAAAAAAATGATTGAAATTATTAAATGCAAATTACTGCCTGACAAAATAGTTATAGTTAATAATGGACTATTGTGATATGCATGTTTAAAGTGCATTTATAATTTATAACAATAGACCATTAAATATAAATATTACACATTCATACACATTAAAATACCCAATTTATTTTATCAAAACTTGAACACTATTCAAGATAATATTCATTTTTGTGACCCTGGTTTATATTTCTCCTGACAGTCAGGAGGTGCTCAGTTTGATCTAATCTAGCATATCTGTAAAAAAGGCTTTTCTAGAGCACACAATGCTATGTATACCTAATATACTTTAAGAAACCAGGGCTCCTAATTAGAAGTGCATTATGGTAATTCCATCCAGAAAAAGGGAGAGGTATTACAGATTAATCATAAACTAACGGGTTTGGCATGTTGTGAGTGTTTGGAATAAGTCTGTTTCTCTTAGCCTCAAACACTTCTGGAACATTCTTGGATAGCCCTGTTTGCTGACAGAAAACTCAACATAGCATTCTAAAACATCAGTACACAAGACATTCACTTTGCCTTTTATATGCTAGTTGAAAAGTATGTTTTCAGAAGCCTTTAAAAACTTCAAATGTTTTTTGAATGCTGCATTTAACCAGAGTGATGCTTCAGCACTTTGTTTTACAAGATGACACTGGTTCTGTTCAGTAGAAATGGTCTAAGTGGACTGAATGAAGGTCATAGATTTTTTTTCCAACTTTTAACCCCTAATTTCTTATGAAATGCAGTACATGCATTCTATTTCATGGGAAAAAAAAAGAATTAAATCTTAGAATCCTGACTGAAAGACTAACCACTATCATAAAAGATTTCACTTGGAGGACTGCAGTTAGCTCTGAGCCTTGAGGAGAAGCAGCAGAAGACATCTACTCTTGAAAGTAGAGCTAAGGCTTTCAAGAGTAGCTGTTAATTTGGAATATCTCAATTCTTATATCAAATAGTGTTTAGACCCGTGATGAAGTGCTCCTTTTGTTTGTTAGTGGTTAGCACTGCTGCTACAATCACATGAATTGAAGTTGTCAACAACAACTGAATGTTTTGGGTCTGATAGCTCAGAGTTAGTAGTGGGGAACATCAATCAGCCCTTTTGTAGAAAAGATAACAAATCACATCAAGTTAAAATAAATATCACACAGTGGAGTAGACAGAACTAAAAAGCTGGGAAGGAGAAATGCTCTGGGAGTGCTTGAGGTAACCTGGAAGCTGCAGTGCACATTGAGGCAGCTGTTCCCTCTTGGGTCACAGGATGACACTGCTCCACGGTGTGCTGGTGCTCTGTGTACACATGGATTTGCCAGAGGCTATCTGGTGGGAGACAGGTAGATATGCTTTCTGATTTCAGATGCTTTTGTACAACACAGGATAATCAGCTTCTACATTCTAGTGGAACAGCTCCTTTTCAGAAGTAGTGTTAATTTCTTTAAATGAAGAAGTGTCATGGTCTAACTCCAGCCAGCAGCTGAGCCCCTTGCAGCCGTTCCCTCACTCCCCCACCAGTGGGATCAGGAAGAGAATCAGAAGGGTAAAAGCTGGAAAACTTTGAGTTGGTGGATTGAGATAAAAACAGTTTAATAAGGAAAACAAGAGCCACAAACACAAGCAAATCAAAACAGGGAATTAAGTCAACACTTCCCATGGTTGGGCAGGTGTTCAGCCATCTCCAGGAGAGCTGTGCCCCATCCTATGGAATGGTGACTTGGGAAGACAAACACCATCACTCCAAATATGCCCTCTTACTCCTTCTTCCTCCCACTTTATATGCTGAGCATGATGCCATACGGTCTAGGATATCCTTTTGGTCAGGTGGGTCACCTGTCCTGGCTGTGTCTCCTCCCAGGCAGCCCCAACTCCCTCACCAGCGTGGCCATAGGAAAAGCAGAAAGGGCCTTGGGTCTGCTGAGCCCTGCTCAGCAATGACAAAAACATCTCTGTATTATCCACCCTGTGTTGGTAATCCAAAACACAGCCCCATAACAGCCACTGGGAAGAAAACTAACTCTACTTTAGCCAAAACCAGCAAAAGAGCAGAGCAGGATGTGGTGCTTAACTCAAAGCACAGCTGAAGGCTATGATGTAGCTACCAGCCGTTGTTCCCAGGCTGTGTGGGAGGCCAGACAAAGGTCAGAATGATCAAAGATGCAAACTTGGTACCACAAGCTTAAGAATACATATATTCTTGGGTTTTAATTTTTCTCAGAAGACTCACAAATACGAGTAAATATAGTTTTTTGGAAACCTGATGATGAAGTACAGAAAGGATTTTTTATTTTTTTTTTTTTAATTCAACAGAGACATTGGCTTGGTGACAGCGTTTTGCAAACTTCTAGTGCAGTGTTGTCCCCATACTTCTTTATGGCTCCTAGATGCTGTGGTGTTCAAGATGCTTTAAATTCTGTAGGTTAATTTTTATGTCCTTTGAAACACGTTAGGCTTCTATTATTCTGTCACTTTCCATTATTCATTTCAAGGAGAAATACTTAGCATAAGACAACTTTATAATTTGACAATTAAAAATAAAAACTATTTTCAGTTTTACTGCCATTTAGCATTGATATAAAATTGTCTGGCAAAATATTCTTGAAAATATATATATATATATCACCTAGATGTACATACATATGTGTGTATATATAGATAAAATATTATCCCAAATGTAAACTACACTGGAAAATACCCCCCAAATTTTTACTATTTGTAAACAGTAAGCACAGGCAATATGCTCCTAGAGGGAGTCTGTAGCTCTATGGGGTTTCGTTAATGTTATACTTCTGCTATGAAGAAAAGTAATGAAGAAGTTGTAAAAAAGCTATGTGTGAAAAAAGATTAATCTACTATATGGAATACTCTCTTAACAGCTGTTTCGGGTTTTTTTTTTTACCTTTTTTAACCATAGTATGGGAATCTTTCTGTTAGTAGTGTTGCATTGGTTGCACTGGAAACAGTGAGAGTAAATCACATATATATCTATGAACTAATAATTATTCCTACAAAATACTTTTCTCTGTCAGGTGCTTTGTAAACCTAGTCTGTGAGGCTCTCTGTTGAGAGGAGCTCAATTATACCGTTACCTTTTTTTTTTGACCAGCAGGTCAGTACGATAAGTGCTCGTCCCAGAATGCTGGTAAAATACTGTATTGATAACTGCTACTGAAATGAAGATAATCAAATTTGGACAATGTCAAGAAAAGAAAGCCAGGACCATGCTCAAATCTTAAAATCATCCCCTTTTATAACTGATAGTCTTGGTGTGTAAATTGATCTGAGTGTTAAAATATACGGGGAAAAAAATATTTTCTTCAGTCGGTTTCAAAATCCAATTGCAGCTCAAGCTCTTTCTGAGCTTTTAGCTATTGCCAGGCAACTGGCAATGCAGCCCTCCTGCTGTGAATCCCATGGGGAGACTGGCAGAGCTGGTGGAGGTTACTGTTTGCTTTTGTACCTCTTAGTCCTGGGTTCCAAGTCGGGTTTGTACCTATTCCTCTACTACACAGCGTTGAGAGGGGGGCTCAGTCCCAGCAGTGCTGGGGACTGAGAACTCATGGCTGTTTTATTTTGTTTGGGTTTTTTTCATTTTATGGTGGCAAGTCCATGACACAGAGAGCATCCTACTATCTCCTATTCTGTCACTTCTGAGTGGTTCTGCTCACAGTTGGTTTATGTGTTGGTTTGATCATGGCTAATGCAAGTCATGCTGTCATCACAAAATCACAAGTAGTTTAAGAACTTTTCTTTCACACCATGTGGGGAAAATCACACAACTGAGAAGGGGAAAGTGTATGAAGCTTGATGAGTTTCATAGAGATCTGTAGCTCCAGCCTCCCTCCAAAACAGTGGATGATAACAGAATTTAAGGATGAAATCCTGTTATGCCACTATTACAGCAATGTGGATATTGGTCTTAAAGTTTAAGAAGGCTTGCAAAGGACCATTTTTGGGTAGATGCTGTCAGGGCCTTGATCTTAAACTTTGTGATCATTTTTTAATACACTCAAATTTCTAATATGTAAGGTGACAGAGATTTCATTCAGTTATGCTGGGTATTTAACTCCTTCTTCCCCACCCACCCTTAGAATTGGAGAAACTGAAATATTATCAGATTAATAAGGTCTCTGGCTGTAAAGGATGGATATGGTTTGAAGTGGCTTTTGATTTCAGCAGGATTTATCATTTCAAACACCTGTTTCAGGTTATGTTACTCATAATGGTACCTCCTTATTCTTTCTGGCATTGATTGGCTTCCATGACCTGAAATAAGTATCTCTCTGAGGATGCTAGTCTAGATCCTTCATGTATCACACTCCTTTTGCTTTCCTCAACTATGTTACAGAAAGTAAATTGTTAAAAAAAGAGGAGGTATTCAGTGGAACATTATCTTTTGAATCAAAGATCAATATACTATATATTATGTCCAATGGTTATATTTTTATCTTCAATAACCTACGTTAAACTTTTTCTGTCAGTTCTTAGACAAAAAAAAGATATTCTAGCATATACTTCACTGCTGGAGCTTGTTCTTTAATTTAATTAAACTTTATTGTTGCATTTCCTGCCCTCCATCCTCTTTCTCATTCAATATACTTCCCATTATCCCTTTCATTGAAATTACTTCCTTCTTTTGTCAGAAACTCTCCCAACACTTTTTCAAAGGTGGAAAAAGAAAGGGTTTTTATCAGCAGTTTTAAAATGTTTTTTTGTGTTGTATTCATTGTATTGAGAGTCACAGCAGTGACTGAAACCCAAAAAGCCCAGTAATGGTTATTATTGCCTGTATGAACTGAGACTTGACAGGGAATCTGGGCAATGCCCTCACAATACCGAGCACTGATACTTTATTCCTTTTGTGTTTTGTACAGATCTCATCTCTACCACTGCATACAAAAGAGAGTCTCTGAAAAGGTGTCCTATTTATGAAGAAATAGATAGCCTGTACTTGAGAGGATTTTTTTTCTTCCTTTTTTTCAACTTTTAATTGCAGATGAAGTAAAAGCACTGTAAATTGAATCTGATTTGCATGAAATTGCACAGGCATGCTGGTCATGTAGCAACTAGGGACTCCCTATTAACAAGAACATTTACCATGTCGATTCTTTACCAAGGTATTTGTGGAAAAAATACAAGAGCCCTCCAGTGGTTAAAATAATGCCACAAAACTTGGTGGTCCTTAACCAAAGCCTGTGTAAGCTCTTGATAAGCTCGTGGTACTTCAGCAGGCTGTGTGCTGTGACCTAAGTTTATCATGCTGCTTCTCTTATCTTTCATTGTTATCCTTTGCTTCCTTATTTTGTTAATCCGCTCTTCTCATCTTTCACTTAGATTGATGTCTTTTCAAGAATAAATCTTATTCTCATTAGATGTGCATTGCCCTTGCTCCAGTAGGGCTTCAGTTCCTTTATAGGGACTACTGTGACTCCTGTAATGTAAAAGCCACAGTTATATCATACCTTGTTTTAGTGATACTGGAGCTGTATTATATGGATTGTATTGTAATGTTGGCCTTTCTGTTCTTGAATTAGAATAATGCTTCTTTAGGTGATATTGATTGTGGACAAGCACAGCTGACCTGTATAAAGTTGCCAGGGTAAGAGAGCTGAGTTCTGGATAATGATTTCTTTAAGACCAGGAATATGCCTCTCAATTTTTTTTCTAATAGAAAATACTGTTATAAATATTATCTATTCCTTTTTCTTACTAATGGAGAATAAGATCTGATAGAAAAAAAAACAGTCTTAGAATTTCTGGAAAGATTCTAATTACAGAAATCAATTATTTACCATGGGAATTCACATAATGACAAAATACAACTTTGTTCACTTGTGAATCATTGCCTGTATAGCAGCGTGTTATACTTTTTAGTTTCATAAAGACTAATTAAGTGCTTGTATCTAACTTATGATAAAGTGAAAAAGACGCTATGTAGGGCTGCTGAAAGTAATTTCGTACCAGGAGAGACACATATCTTTCCTGCAGGTAAACTAATTGACTTCCAAAAGAGAATACTCAGGCACTTGATAATAATATGATGCAATATTATGAACTTTCTTTACATTTATTTAGCACAGAGAATGATTACGTAGGTGTTCTTTGCCTGTTAACTATTTTCCGTATGCATTATCCCAAGGAATACAGTTACGTTCTGTAAAAAATAGCCTGTGCTTCTATTTTTGCCATATTTTCACTTTGCTACTGTGGACTTTTTTATCCATCACTCCTTGCCTGTTTTTTTGATAACAACTGTTCACCCAAAACCTTGAATCTTACTCCCATCAGATACGACCTTTCTTCCCCTGTGCTCCATTCTGAGTGTGTTAAGGGACACAGGATGGTGATCTGTGTTACAGCAGTCCCAGTGTGTTAAAGTCCACATCAGCATCAAAGTGGTATTCCTATAAAACCTTTCTGAAAGCTTTTGTATATCAAGATGCCTAAAAATAATAATTTATATCATTTATGCTAACTTCTATGTTCCAATTTGGCAAAAAAGATTTTGCAAAAGCTTACACAAAATAAAATAATTCTAAAGCCTTTATTTTAAATCTTTCTATACATTAATCTGCTACAGATAAAGTGAGAAATCCAATGCTAGTTGTTAGCATCACTAGTACACTTTTAGAATGTACAAGAACAATTCCTAGTGATCCAGGCTGCTTTTCACCTAGGTGTCACTGTATATTATCTACTAATTCATAAGAGTCTGGGTGGGTTACAGAATTGTGGACTTAAGGCTTTGGAACAGAATGGAGATCCACCTAGTTTAGAATTGTGTCAGAGGCTAATACCAGATGTTCCAGAGTAAGACATAAATCCTAAATCATATTTGATTTCTCAGAAATCCTAATAGTTGCTTCAGTAATGTTAAAGCAAAATTTGCAAAACTTTAATGTCGTAATCTGTTGACATAATAGACATAATACCGTGTGACAATACTGCTAACATTTTGCATTAGAATGCAAATTTGATTGAGCTAGGAATATAATTACTTTGGAATATATCTTGGAGTTGGAAATTAAAGTCTTGGAGAACGTTAACAGCAGCATTGTAGTTGGCATGAATGTGGAAAGGAATGCAAAAGTGTTGCCCTTCATCTTAATTTCCACATGGAAGCTTCTGAAACTTTTTTTGCCATGCCTGTAATTATCTCTTTGGCTGATTTTTACTTCCTATTCTACAGTAATCAGCTAAAGCAATTATTTAAATGGTGAAAATTACTGTAAAATACTGTAGCATTCTACTTCAGCTACGTAATTGTGAAATCCTGCAAGCTCCAAACCTTCCCTGTGATCCATGTGCTAGTCTTGTGTTCAATGTTTTCCACAATCTATTGATGTGCAGTAGGAATTTTGGAGTTCCACTAGTAGAAAGTTGTGCCAATTAATGTTTTGGATTCCCCCTCCCCTGACAATCTTATCTGAATTAAAAAAAGATCATTTTAACCTAATTAACTTCAATGTTATTCTTAATTATTCAATGAGACCCATGTGCTGAATAGTGATGTCTGGTTTAGGTTTCTGTTGTTATTTATAGCCTTGTTTGTGAGTGTTTCATGATTTTATCATGCTGAATGTGTTTAAAAATATTACTATTGTATTGCATTTAACTTTTGTGTCTCTGCATAAAGTGAAAGTCAGGAGAAAAGCAGGGAATTCCCCTGGGTCTCTAACTGCATTTGAATTTAATTTCCCCCTTTCATCTTCTCTTTGTCTTCTCTGTTTAAATTGCAAGCCTTTGGAATGGATTCTCCTACATACTTAATTTGCAATATGCCCAACACCGTTGTCAAATGACCCTTAGTCTTTTCAGTAATAAACAAGATTTATAATAACATGAATTTAAAGATAATCTGGAGACACAAAAGCCCTAATTGTGCAAAAAGTGGGGTGGGGCAATTGAGGAGTGGGCAGTTGAAAACATTTGCTTTAAAAAACCATTTGATTTCTGTGCAAAACATTAGTTTCATGTATTAATCTTCAATTCTATGTGAGTTTCTGGACTTGTTACTACACAGTAAGAAAGAAAGAGATGCACAAGCAGTAACTGTGAATGTGTCATTGTTTATCTGATATCTCTTGGCAATGCCATATGAGTTCAACAGAAAAGACATCTAAGACCCTGAATAAAAGTTCAATGTTTTTTGTGAGGTAGCAAAAAAGTTGAACTTTGTTCTTGGAACACAGAGGTCGAGGAAGTTGCTAAACAACCTCTGGATCTTTGGTAGCCTGTGAAAACTAAACAAACATTTGTGTCTTATGAAAAGCTTACCAAAATCAGTGTTCTTGTGTGGGTGGCAATGCTCTATGACATTTGATCAAACCCACATCTCTTTTGTTGACTTTCTGCAGTACCTTCCATTTTATGTAATTCAAAGACAGCGTCAAGGTACAGGTCTGCCCTGACCATCTACATAGATGGGTGCTTTTAACAGTGTTCAAATTAATCACTCAAGCATTTTGGTGGGGGTTGGTTTTGTTTAAGAACACATTTGAGTTTTACAGATGTTAATTCAGAATTCATGAAACAAGTAATTTTCTACTGCTATCTCATAATACCCTACATTGTCTCTCTTTGCTTGAAATTTCTTAATGTTAAGGTCAATCTTATTGATTCTTTGGATCTATTCTTCTATTGAATTTTTACTAGGCACATACAGAAAGGGTAACTAATCTTAATATCTTGTGTTCACAATTCTGTTTAGCATGAAATCGGTAACTGATATATTAATTACAATAATCTGTTAAGTATACTTTACCTACATGTTAATTATAGCAGACCATTCTCATTTATTTTTCTGGGTAGGCTATTAATTCAACCCAGATGGTACTGCTTTTTCAGACTGCAACACTCAGTGTTAACAGAATAAATCATGTTGCCAAGATACAGGAGCAAAAATGTTATCACATCTGAATAGGTTTTAAAATGATATAACCATGAAAGAAACTTGCCTTTTAATCAGGGAAGAAGCTTAGTTAGAGCAGGGTCAGTAACCCAGGCCTGCTTTGTAAGGCAGGAAGCATTACTTGGAACTACAGGAATTGCTATTGCATTCCAGAATATCAAACATTTTTAAAAAAATAACATTTTTCCTGGCTAGATTAAGGGACCTAAAAGACATGATGAAAAATAATTCTCATTTTACTTGAGAAAATAGTGAGTATTGTTAAAAACCTTTACACTCTTCAGCAGAAGTCATTAGAATGCTGTGTTTACTGTTGGCAGACCCTATTTAAATGAAAGGAATCTGCAGTGCCTGTAAATAATATGTGAAAATTCTTCACTCCTCACCTCTAATTAAAACAGATGTTGATATCAGCTCCTTCCTTCTCCACCTTTCCCCTGTTAGTGTGCTCAATATGCAGTTCTTTGCTGGCTACAAAGAGTAGGTTTTTTACTTTGACATGAAACACGTTTTAGGTGACACATTCATTCTTGAACACCTCATTTTTTAAATCAGTCTCCCCTCCCACATGGATTCATACACTCCTCCATCATGTTTACTTGCACACTGTCTTGTGATTTTGGATTTTTTTTTTTTTGCTCTCATTGGACATATTCTAGAGATATAAGTGGGGTCATATTTGGGTATTTCAAAGCCCACTGCTTCATCCAGATGAATGAATCAAGGTAATCCTTTATGAAATAAGATTAATGTCACCGTTAGCTTCTCTTTTACCTTGTAGAATAAACAGTTTTTGAATGATGGGCTCGGAGTTTTTCATTTAAAAAAGCCTGGGTAACCTAGTTAGGCAGAACACATACTCTTTCTAAGTATAGTGAAACAGAGTGTTCTCATTTTCTTACTGTATGGGAAATATATTGAATAATACTTTTAAGTGTATTATCTGTTCATATGCAGAATGAAATTTATGAACTTGAGAAAACCTCAAACTTATGTATTCAGACCTTCTTGGTAACTGGGTGTATTTTCCAAAACACTCTGTTAATGTGGTGGAATTAGAATAATTTTTCAATCTCTTCAGAAATACTCCCTTTAAGAGGTTATATATTGGTGGGAGTTTATGTAGGGCAATTAAGTGCCAACAATTATTGTTTGAACCTTTCTAGGCAGTACCACTTTCCTGGTTCAGTAGCACCTTTGGGACTGGACATACTAATTCAACAGTCAGTAAAAAGTAAGGTAAATAAATGCCTAAAGTAGTTATTTGATAAATTCAAATAATGTAATTTCTGTATTTTGTAAACAAAAGAGCAAACCTTGGCTGTGACTTGAGACACAGCTCTATATGAATTGTACCTCTTTATTACCACGAAAAAGGGATCAATAGCTGTTTTATGTTCTCCAGCATGAACCCTTACTCCAGACTCCACAATCAGCTGCTATATTGCCTTACTTCATTGTATTTTTTTAGTATTAGAAATAGTCCATTTTTAGCTCAATCATAGATACCAACCACATCAAATGGGCTTTTTCTAACTGCTGTTAAACATGCAGTTAATTGTTTTGCTTGTTGTGAGTCTGGGCTCTGACAGCTCATCTCTTGGAATTAATCTGTTTCATTAAGGAAAAAAGGTGCAAAAATAATAGTCCCAGATCCTTTTGTTGACTGGGGAGAACTGCAAGAGTAATTTCAATATTGTTTTTACCTCTCTGTCTGAACAAAATGGGGGGAAATTATTAAAGTGCAATATTCACTGAGTATGGTTTGGTCCTCCAGCCCCTGAAAGCCATTGAGAGAAATGGTTGAAAAGTTTCCTAACTCCCAGATTTGTAGAGCTACCAAAGGTACACTCATAGCCCACGGCAGGAATTAGCATAATATATAGTTCTCTTTATACCCCCATTAAGCTTACTGGGCCAGATTCAGCTTTCTTTCTTGCACAACAGCTGTGGGAAACACCTATGGGCTGAAAATGGCCCACTGAGTACAGTGCTAACCCTCAACTTGGAAGAAACGTGCATGAAAACAGAATAAAAAACAACAAAGCTGAAGCATAACCTAAAACATGAATTAGAACCAGGCAATGTTGCTAAGCTAACTATCAATAAGAAGTACAAAACCACTACATGGTTATGAGTAGCTTTTAGCTGGGGAATGTAAAATCTTAAATGGCACAGATAACGTCAATCTGAATTACCGTTTTCACAATGACACAGATGTTAGGATAAGGAAGCATAAATGGAAATTAAAGAGAAACAAATTCAGAACAGATGTCAGGAAGCATTTTTTTCATGCCGAGAATCACAAACGTGTGGAATGGCCTACCAGGCAAGATTGTTAAGGCAAAAGCACAGGGGACATTCAAGAAGTGATCAGATGGCATCATAGGGGAATTGAGTAGTAAAAAAGGAAATGAGCGTGCATAAGGCAAATGGTTTTAATTTAATCCCAAACCATGTCCGTATTCTTATGTTATTAATGTTTGCATATTTACCTTGGATAAACACATAGAATTCTTATATTAAAAAATCCAAACCTAAAATGCATAAAATAGCTTCTTTCTGATAACAAAACCAAGGAAAATTTGCAATTTTTTTCCTGTAATATCATAAACATTGGGTATATATGAAACACATTTTTTGTACAATTTCTCTGTATTCTGTATTGGTGATCTGTAGATGTTAGCCATGAGATCATAGGGGAAACTTCTGAATAACTTCAGAATGTATTTCTTAGGAATGGCATCTTGTTGATGTTGTCATTTGTCTTTTTAGGATGCATGCTCCCCTGAGCTCCATTTTCACACAATGTGCAGGTGGAAAAGATGATGTACTTCATCTTATCTTTTGGGAAAGAGCAGATGTATAATGCTCAAAGTCCCAGTCCCACAACATTTGCTCCTGTAATTCTGTGTTTTGCCTGCCCTGTTAACTTCAGTGGGGCTCTTCTTGTGCATAGGTGCCTGGAAGTTGTGTGTGGGATAGGGTTCAAATGCTTTGTTTGACTTTTGTAGGACAGGCAGGTATCCCTCAAAATAAGGAATTGTGCTTTCTCCTGTGGACTTTGTTTCAGTAGAGAACTCTGAGCCTCAAATGTGGAAAGATATAGAAACTATAGATCCCAAAAGCCAGATCCAGCTTCTGAAAGTGAGAATCGATATTTTGCATCATCACTCTGCTGGGTTGAGTCCAGTGGCAAATAAAGGAAAGATGAAAATAGAAAGTAGCTCTGAGCCATATTTATGGGCCCCTTTTGTTACCTTACTGAGCACTGAAAGTACTTCTAGAAGTTCCTGTGATGGTATTGTTTGCAGCTTAAAGCATCAGCAGAATAAGCAAAATGCCTGCTTTTATTATTACTCTGTTCATTTCTCTTCTGCTTCCCTGATGTGCTCACTGTCACTCTCATCCCACTGACCACATAGCTGCTGCACTGAGGGAATTCTTGACAGGACTATGTAGAACAACAGTAGGGTTACTGGGCACCTCTAAGAGCTTGGAACTAAAAACCTGTGAGGATTTGTTCCTTTACTGTTAAATGTAAACTTGGCTTAGAATTTTGCTTCTTGGATATAGAAGGTTGGCTCATCTATATAATGATATCATTAAAATTCGGTGTAAATGTGATGCGTTGCTGTTTTTGTTTTTTTTTTCTTCTCAGCGGTGTTATTAAAATAGTCTAAAAAGACCAAATATAGTAAATGGTGATGAAAAGATAGAGGGACTTATTCTGCAGATTTCAGAGAACCGTGTCCTTACTGGGTAAATCGTCATGGCACTGTAGAAAACAAAGGCAACTGAATATAAATAAAATTCTATTACTTTCCTACTCACTTGGTACTGGTTTACTGTCTGTAACATTATTGTTTCTGTTATCAGGATTTTAAATTTGCAGACTTAGAACTATAATGGAATCCACCTGGTGGATAATTCACTTTATGCTTTCCACTTCATCCTAGTTTCTAGTATCATAAGTCCCTGACTTGTAAAGTAAATTAATCAATTAAACATCAATTTCTATGCCACTTCACTTGAAGCTTTTCTTAGATAATATTTGATCAGTACATATCTAAACTCCTAATGTTTAAACAAATCATCACCTTGTCACTTAGGTGTAGACACAGAAAACTAAACAATACAGTGTTAACTTATCTGTTGCAGGCTGAAAATACTGTCTGGGCTTATCTTTTTTTAATGTGCTTTTGACATAAAACCGGTTCACTAAGTCATATACCGAGAAATTCAATATCAGAACGGGCTTAGTGATTTACTAAAATCATATGTAAATCTCATAGTCATATACTGTGTATAGATTAGGAACTCCATAGAAAGAGGAAGAGAGCTGTAAGAAAATAAAGCAATAGAACTGTGAGTTACTTTTGAAGGTTCTGGAGTTTTAATGATAAATTCATATTGATATTCCTATTTCCATTATGCTTGGCAGCAAGTTGCTGTTTTAATGTTATATTTGTACTTCATTGTCAGTGTCTGAAACTGAATTACAATGATCCACAGCAACATTTTCTTAATTATGTTACTATCAGTTAATTAACACTTGTACAATGCATACCAGGCATAGATTAGAGAGAGAATGAAGACATGTCCCAGGTCAAGGAGAATAGGCTGTGATTTTTCAAATGAAGAGGTCTAATGGAGTTCAGCATCAGTTCCCTCTGACTTTCAATGAGAACTCAACCTACTTTCCCCAGCAGGCTTTGAAAATCCCAGCTATAGAGTGAAGGGGCCGCTCCTCCAGCACTTCTCAGAATACTGAGTATGGCATGTAGACTCCCTGGGTCGAAATCCAATTGATTTTACAAAACTGAACCATAAGACTGGGTACAGCAGAATGGAGACAAATTTATTAACAGTATTGAACGCAAGTATCAACATACACCAAAATCTTAGATGTTTTTGCTGAGTCATTGGGTGCCACAAAATTTTATGCGAGACCTTTATAAAGTCTTACACAATAATTTGTTAATTAACTGTTTCACAAAAGACCCCCACCCCAAACCCTTGCCTGTTATTGATTCTTTATTTCCCTTCTACAGGGAAGACTCAAGAGTGGCAACATTAAAACCTGCAAGATAACACCTTGTTCAAGATGGAAGAATTCTATTGTTAGACAATAGGAACAATTGGCTAAACTTCTCTGAGCAACATCTTGCCAAAGACACATCCCAGGATGATTTCGAAGTGCCTTTGAGAAATAGCATATGTTATATACACCTATTCAGTAGCATCTACCTGGCATGTTAGAACTAACCTAACTCTTATTTGTTTGAAAGAACCCACAATTCTAAACCAGTTCTATTTACATGATTTTGAACACAAAAGAATATGTTCTTATAGGAATAGCAAGATATTTTAAATAATGAAATATAATTCCATCAGCACTGTGTTCTCCTGTTATTTATCACTGTACTAAATTATCTACAGCTGAAGACATCCAGTATATAATGAGATATCTGATGATTTATTTTTGCAAAAAATATTAGCTTTATTATTTATTAATTCTAGCAGTATTCCTCCGTGTATACTCCATAAATATTAACATATCTGATGTCTTGTAAAGATACGATGAAATAGCATTATGCCTGATGTATGGGAAAGATTTGACACCTCATTTTTATGTGGTTGATCTTCTATAGCTTATAATATCAAGAAGCTAAATTAATTAAGAACTTGTGTCAAAATAAAAACAGTTTTAGTGTGAGAATATTTGGAGATTTGCATTTGGACTAAAAGCACTTTTTATCCATAACATTATCACAAAGGTAGTAAAATGGCAGATTGTATTTTGTACATTTGTGGAAGGCTAGATAAATTCCAAAATCCCTTTTAAAATGTTGTATTGCTTAACAAATACCTACATGCAAATATTGAGAGTTAGGTAAGGATTTTGTGATATGTTCTCACAGGAGATCAAGTTGTTCTCCTAAAAAAATATATCTGCTAGACATTATTTTAAGTAATATCTTAACAGTACACTTTTACTCTTTAAAAATAAGCCAGATACCTCATCATGATGCTCTATGAATACAGCTGTTGTCTGAGACCCACAAAGACCATCTGGAATTTGAGATTTATCAGAAGATTATTGTGCAAGGCTGCTTTATCTCAAAAACCCAAGTCCTTTACATTTGTGCTGACATATCCTTTTGTAGGGTCTGATGTAGAGAGATTACCTTTAAGCTTGTTATGTATTTGGTCTGATTAAGAACATGACAATCTCTTTTATTTTGATATATGTGATTAAATACAGTGCTGTCTTTGTAAGTATTTTAGAGCTAAATTTACATGTTGTTTCATTGTCATTTCTCCCAGGTTTTCTTTTCAGATAGAAGAATTCATCTATCACGTGAACATTTGCAAATACATCCTATTAATTCTGAGATTACGAAGATTTAGAGCAACTTGATGTTTATCTATGTTTCCCCAATTACAGATAAGCTTGAAACACTCAAAGGGGCATTATAGTGACTTTAAAAATGCATATTTAAGATAGAATTAAACATGGCATAAATTATTTGTATTATAAATTGATCTTTACTTTGTGTCTTCGAACAGAAATCTTGTTTTTCTAAATGGCTTGATAGTTAAAGGTTCATATTCTGTGCGGAGGAGAAGCCACAGTTTCTAGTTACAATTACCTGATTGTGTGTGGGTGAAAAGTCCCACCTGGTCACTTGGTAAAAAGAGAACAATAGAAAAAAGGAGGAGCCTAAAGAATAACTAAAGCATATTGTCAGGCATTCTGTAAGGTGTTTTACTTATTTATTTAGTTTTCAAGGAAATGTTAATGGACCAGTAGTACTTTGGTGAGCTCTGCTTTTACAAATATGCAATGTAGTAGTTCCAGATGTGTCTGAAGCCAGTGTGAAATTGGTGGATTCAAGAGGGCTTACTCAAAAACCTTAGAAGTAAATAGAGTGAACAAATGTAAGGCACTTGCATTGCATTTGTAAAGATTTATGTCAGTATGTCTGGTGTTGATTATGGTTTCTCTTATCATATCTCTTCTCTTCTCATTAAAGAACAGGCTGTGATTTTGGCTCCCAGCCAGTATCTTTTGGCAGGACTGATATTGTAGATGTTGTATGATGTGGCCATCACACATCTTCATGGATGCAGCATGGGAGGGGTCTCTGACTGAAGAAATTGTGCAGGCTTGGATCCCACTGTTTCTGTATCAGTATTGTTACCTATTGATAATTACATTAAAAAATATTGTTGGCTTTTGTGACATAATACAAGGGAGACATTTAGAAGTTCTCTAAAATTGCAGAAAACAATTAAACAGTTTGGAGTTTCTATGTGTTTAGTAGTGCAAAAGGGAAAAGAATCTAAGTAGGATACACACAGTTACACAGACAGATGTACAGTCCATAGAAGACACTGAATTAGGTAATTGCTGCACTTAAATGATATTTTAAAGACTGAAACTCAAACAGGAACACTGTAATCTTTGAAGGAGCGCCCTGAGATGCACTGCCTGGAATGGAGCAGCTCATTACTAATATGAGGCAGAATCCACACATAAAAATCAAGCAAAGAAACCTGTGTTTCCTAGGCATTATTGAGATGCCAATCAGAGTGCAGCATGTGTGTCTGGAATCCTAAATAATTTTCTGGATGCATTTATTCCATATCCTTAGTATAAAATATGTACAAATAAATTCTAGGGCTCTCCAAAGGCTTGTATATATTTACCACTGCTCACATATTCCTGAAATGTATTGTCAGTCATTTGACAAAGACTCAATGTGAAATAACTGCCAGTTCACTGGTATTCCAGACTGTCACCTTCATTTTACTTCTTTCCTGGGAGGACAAGCATTCTTGCAGGGATTTTTTTGGAAGCAGCAGACTACAAACCATGGCTTTCTTGACGGCCTGTGGATAAGGTTAAGACCACTGCTGCAGAGACTCAAAGCTAACCCTAAGCAGGGAGTGAGACACTTCCTTTTCTGAAGTGAAATTAAAAACGGAAAGCTACTTTGACCATGATGCAACTCCCCATTGGCATTTTGTTATCAGAACTTCATTTTGGTGCAGCTTACACTATCCCGAAAAGCTTTATGAAGAGCTTCTTGGTTCTATCATTGTTATTTGCTTTTGAGTCAAGGCAGAATTTTCTGTAGATGCTTTGTCCAATATACAGACGTTGCATCAGCAAAGGTAACCAGAGTGACAAAACTGGTTTGTGTGACAGTTTGGCACAAAAGGTAAAGGAAGGCAGGGCAAGAATGAGTTGCATTTGAGATGTATTTTTCTCAAGCTCAGAATAAGGAAAGGATTTGTTTAATCAATTTTAAAACTGAGAAAGCTGTAACAAAGCATTATATGAAACTGAAAGTATACTATATATTATAGTAATGAAAATAGAAGAATTCTAGCACATTAATGCATATGTGTGTATATATGTTTTGTATGTTTTATGAGAGATTTCTTTTTTTAATAGCAATTTTGTCAAGTCTTTGTTAAATATTGTGACCTTGATTCATTATTCTTTTATTTTTCCATTGCATGCTGTTAGATCAATACGGAAGTCGAATGACAACAGTGGTGGATCAGATTTTGCACAGGTACCCTTTATCAGTACTTTCTCCAAACTGAAGGTTAAACATGATGCCTTATTTTAGCAGACAAACAGAAAATATACCCACAGAATGATATTAATATATGAAATGCATGAGTTACTTTAGAATGCGTTTTACTTGCTCTTCAAATAGTGTTACAGCCTTGCAATGTGTCTGTTTTATACTTTTCTTCTTACAGAGTATTTTTTGAGGTGAAAAATAAAAGACGACTATAATTATTTCGGCCTCAGAGAACTGGGCCAGGAAATGTAAGTATAATTTAAATACCCAGTAGATATTTGTTGACTGTGATACTGTAGAGCACAAAATAAGCCTGATTAAGGTGCATCTACATACCCTTTTTAAAGAATTGTGTATCAAAGGATAGAATATTTGCATTTTGTACAAAGTAAGAGGCTGTAGCCATATCAATATCATTATAATTACACTTCTCATCTTTCTTCTGAGTACTTCAACTTTCCTTGGTGGCTGGCATCAAACTTTTAAAAAAGTGATTATTAATATCCACATTCGAGTTTGTAAGAACTTTCATTGAACTTTTATGTGCTTTATCTGATAGAAGAAATAGTCTGAAATAAAAAAGTATGTTAGCTCTTTTCATATTTGAAGCATAAGAGTAGAATAGGATACAGAAATTAGCAGTGTGCTGAGTGTATTTTGTGATCACTCACAACACAAATTAGGACAGACTTGCTGGGCTCTATTTGGCAGGAAATGGTGGCATTACGCAAGAAGGCAGATATCGTGTCTAAATATGGGCAGGGATAAATGTGGCCAACAAACCAGTCATGGATGCAGATGGCCCTGCTGAAGTTTTTGCACCTGGGCTGTTTGGTTTCCAAACTGACCCCATGACTGGCCACAATGGCTGCCTTCTCTTCCAGAGCCAAAAATGGAAGAGGCTTAAGTGGGTCCATATGGCACACAACAATCAACAGCAAAGATTCATTGCCAACTTGGTATTGCAACTACGGTTTGTATTTCAATGTGCTGTGGAATTGGTTCACTATTCACAGAAGAGTAAGTACTGCCAGGAGCAGCTTAATCTATGAATTTATCTAATTATGTCCTAAAAGCACCAGAGAACTGCAGTATGATTTCAGATGTTGTGAGATGAAGCCAAAGTCAATTTAACCTGAACTGTGCAAATTCCAATTTGCATTCGAAATCAAGAATTTGAGCTTCCCTTATATATATGGTGGCACACAAACAAAAAGAAGTTTTACTGTACTGCATCCTTTGTGTAGGAAGCAGAACATAATATCACTTGACTTTCAGGAGTTAAAGAAAGATGGCAAAATATTACAAATAAGCTATTGAACACAGTTATCTGTGACCTTGAACAACTTTTTGTTCTTTCTCCTTTCCACCTTGGACTTCATAATAGAATTTATTTTAAAGCAATGATACACATCTCAAAAGAGTAAAAGACCTTTGATATAATTGCCGTGAAGCTGGAAAATCAAATGATATTACTGTAAAATCCTTGTAATAGCCTAGGCAATAACTTCACTGTGTTTGAGTGCTACAGCTCTGTTTGCTCAGTAGTTGTTCATTATGTAGTTTTATTGGTTATTTTTCCCTTTTATCGTCTGTTGATAGAGGGTACTTAACTATTTATGAGTCTCTCCAAGGGTGAAGCTTGCTGTTTCCTGGCTGGAATTACAAGTGAGAGGAATGTAGTGGTACTGGGTAGTGTGACACCTGTGTGTATTTTTTCCATTGTGATATCTAGAAAGATTTCTGTGAGCCATTCTTTCCACCTCAAGACAGCACTATAGCTGGGGTAGGACATTGCCTTGTGACTGTGCTGTTCTTGTTGACTCGTGGAGGATATGAACCAAACACATATTTTCATTTGATATGCAAGTAGACACGTGTCCCTAGGATTATATTTAAACCAAATCTCTTTCAGGTTTAAAAAAAAAAGGAAAACACCAAAACTGAGCAATGTCTTTAGTCAGTGTATCACCGAATATACCGGTTCTATTCAGAAGTGCTGTGGTAGCATCTGGAGTGTTAGTGGAAAATACAGTGTTGTATGATATCAAAGGAATCGCTACAAATAGATAGGTGATCTGAAGATAATTTTCCACCAGGATTTATTTGGCTTAGAATTGAGCCTAAAGTTTCGCAGTAATTAAAAAATTTCTGGTTGTTTTAGCTGACTAAAAAAAACATTCAGTGATTTTTTTTTCTTTTTTAAGTGTAGAAAACTATTTCCAACCCATTTTTCCAGATGATGTGTCCCTACTACTTAGTGTAGCTTTTTTTCCCACCTGCCAGTGAGTGCCATAAGCTCACATTTAAATTGTCATCCTGTCCCAACGATGTTTTATTATTCACCCCTTTCATCTTTATACAGAAAAGTATTGCTTCCAAAAATCCACACTTCCAAACTATAAGCACATATGGCCTCGCATAGTCAACCTTTTACAGAGCTTCTGCACAGAACAGGTTTTTAAATAATCTTATTGTAAAGCCATGCAGATGACATACTTATCAGGAATGGAAAACTTAGACTCACAGGGTTTTTACAAGTTCAATAACATTCATCCTGCCATCAAATTCTCTCTGAAATGCTTTTATACCTACAGTGCTCTCCTAAGCACTCTGTAAAATCTTCAGAAATACTAAAAAAATAAATTTAATTGCCTACAAGCTATAGTACACAGAAGCAATCTGTAGAAATAGCAATCTACACATCCCAAACTGTTTTTAATATACAACCAAGTCATCAGACATCAGTGGCTGTGCCACAAGCAGAGCATTTATACCTATCTTAATAATGTTCAGACTTTTATTCAATGAGGCTATTCTCCTAGAAAAACAACATATATTTTGGAAAGGTCACCTGAGTTCCTATAAGGAATTGCTTCTATGCAGGAAGAAACTCTACAGATTATATAAGTCTCATTATAAAACCCAGTTTAGGAACCCAAATGGAAAAATCATTAAACAGTTAACGATTTTTATCTCTATAAAATTTATATTGTATAAAAATGTGTATTAGTGAGACTTCACCTTGAAAGAAACTTCCCATCATATTCTCATCTAGCCTTTCACCAGTCACACTCTTCTTCAAGTCATAATGAGAAATAAATTCCCTGCAGTCTAAGATTTACCAGCTGAGTGGTTCTAAAACGAGAGTGAAGTAAAATTGTAAAGATAGTTGACATATTCTACTATGCCCACAGTAAGTAGCCTCTGCCAGCACAAACCCATGAAAATCCCTCAAACACTGTATACGTTTCCACTATGTGAAACTCCCAAATGATATTAAACAGTCACTACACACCAGAATGATCTAACAGAGCTAGTTAGATGTGTAGAGAAGCGCAGAATATCCACCTACTTGCTGGAAAAATTTCTGACAAATTGGTCACTCCTCTGATAACTTTATAACCTGTTCTTTCCTGCAACCCCCATCCACTTAATCCCCTCTGTGCACAAGTATCTTCCATGTTTCTCTGTCAGCAGTTTTTTAAACCAATAATTACTAAATTAAACCATAAGAATTTATTCTTCTATAATCCCAAAATGCTTTCTTCACTATGTCCTCTAGCACTATGGAAACTTGAAAGACTGCCCTTTTCTGTCCTTACTAGCAGGGCTGGAAAGACATGGTGGTATCATGTCCCAACCAGAGTCCTCTTATCTGACAGCAGGATGCCATGTTGAAAAGTAGATTTAAATTGTGGAAAGGGAAGTAAGGCCAAAACCTGAATGTTTTGTGCTCAGGGGAGAATGAAGGTGCATCCCTTGAAGACAATCCATTTGGCAGTGCACAAGCAGCACAGAAACCAGAGATAGCAATTCTATAGCATTGATTCATCAGCTAAAAGAGACCAAGCGTGGGCTACAACAATTTGTCCTTGTGTTAGATTCCACTGAGGAGAGTGTCATATGCCTCCTCTGAAGTAAGAAAGTCGTTTGACCTGCAGCAGTGGCCTCCTTATCAACTGAATCTCATAGAAATATATTGATCTTCTGAGAACTACCCCTGCTTTGAATAAATTTAGGAAGGTTGTATTGTTCCTTGGTTTGTGAGCTTGCAGGGAAGGGGTTTCTGCCTCTTTTTGTAATTTCAGCACAATGTGAGAGAGGCAATGTTTCTTTAGTCTGCAGTGGATTGTGAGTTTATCCATTTGTAAGCACTGTAGGGAGGGTCAGTGTTTCCTTATGGAATTGGTAAAGGTGGCTTATACAGCTCGCACTGCTACCACAAGGATGTGATGGTCTCAAGCAGGTACAGTGTGGCTCTTCTAGGATCAGCACTAAAGACAGTCCAGTGGTCCTAGAAGCTGTTTTGTTGAAATTCTATATTATAATACTTGCCACACCTACTGCAATACTTCCTTAATATAAAATAGATCTGAAAAGCAGTTTTCTGGTTTTATTTATTATTGAAAAGTCTTATGTGCAAAATTTGAATGTCACTTGGATATGAAGTTCATATAGCTGTGACTTTCCTTTATAAGATTTTGGTTATTGCAGTCTTGCTGATGACCCTTGGATATTGCTTATGCATTCAACATCTGACTTAGACTTTTTGTGGTCTTTTAGGATAGGACATTAACCTTATTAAAAACAAACCAGATTGCTTTATATTGTGTGCTGCTCTTACTGTAAAAACTCTTGAGCAAGGAAGAAAGGAGTATCTCAACAATACTCTCTCTTTTCTGCAGTATTTGAGGACCCGTAAATACATATAGCAAAAGTAGATATACTGAGTTAAATTACAAGCTATTGGATAGGCAACTTTAATCTCTCTTGGCTTGTAATTTCTATGATTCAGATGTGAGAACTTCAGAGCTTAGTAGAAAAATACGTCTTTCCAATTGTTTCTGCATAGTTTTGTACAGCTCCGGTTTGGTTGTACATACGAAGTTTTTCTATCATGTGTTGCTGAAACAAGGCCAAGACTCTTAAAACATCTCAGACTTACTTCTGGGTGCATGTAGACTGTACCACTGAACACAAAGCACTAAAAAAAGAAATCCAGTCTACCAGCCACTTCTAATGCTTTCATGAAGTAGAATTTGATGTGAAGAAAGGTAGTTGTAGAGAAAAGATAAACTTAAGTGTCCCAGAGAATTGTGACCAAACTCAAGTGTGAGATAAAGTTGAAACAAAGGGAGGTCTGTCAAAATTTTTAGGTGGATCAGGACTGCGATGTGGCACTTTCAGTGCTGAAATGGCAGTTGTGGAAGGCTTTAGGACTTTAGTTTTGTACTCCAGCACCTTAGCAGGATTCCTTGTTTTGGAAATCTCTCAGTTGTGTGTGTTTAGAGAGGTTGTCTGTTTATAAATTGGAAAAATGGTAGTACACGTTTTGTTTCACAGCAGTGAGGGTTATGTATGTGATAATTAAAGAGAAGCATCTGTTGGAGATTGTAAAGGCAAGTTTTTACCATAAAAGCAAGAAGTTATCCCTCACTGGAGGAAAGAACTGGAATGCAAACAGTCTCATAGCATGTTCTTAAATCTACTGTAGTCTCAGCCCAACAACTTCTGCCACTGGTTTATGAGCTTTGTCCATTGTGGCTGTGGTAGTACCACACTGACCTTTCCTTGGCCCATCTGGTTTGCTTTTCAAATGAATGTTGCTCGTAACAATGTCCCAGTTCAAGCTGATGCTGGAGTGCAATTTAGTCATTGTTCACCAATGATTAATCAAGAAGAGATTTCATAATGAAGTCAGCATTAAAATGTATGGGCATGTGGCAAATCAGATTGAATGGCAATATCTCAGAATATATAGCATCATATTGTTAGGTTTCTTTTGTGGTTTTTGCTCTCCTGGGGACCTGAGTATAGACTGTGATATGCTGAAGTCCCGTTTATTTTACATTTTAAATGATTAGTGGAAGATTAAACTTTCATGCTAACTGAAAAATATAATGAAAATGCTAAATTCTGGGCTCCCTATCTAAATATTATTAGCTTTTACATGATGTATTTGGTTCTTTTGTCCTTGCTGACTCACAGTCCATAACCTTTCTTTTGTTAATGCATTTTAATTCCCTGTTCAGTATCCCTAGACAAAAAGGCATTGTGATATAGTAGTGGAGGGAAGGAGAAGAAATAGCCTAAAAAGATAAAATAATGAAGAAGAACTATTTTTAGATGCTGTTATTAAATATAAACAGAATTGAGAACAGTCACTAGCTGATAAGAAAGCTAATTGTATTAAAAGTGGCTGTAATTTTTGAATGGCAGAGGGGAAATTATAGCTAAAACTAGTATATATGAGGTAAAAGTATGCCTGTGTGTGTGCTGTAGCTTGTACCTGGTGTTGTCCACCAAAGGTCCAGGTCAAGCCCACTTACCATGAATTCCCAGATAAACTTGTAAATTCTGGGATGGAGGAAACAAACGAAACCTGTGTATACGTGAATTTTATATACATCCTTGCCTCCTTCCATTCCAAGTATTTAAAGGCACTCTCAGGCTGGTCTCATGAAAGATTTTGTAACAGGACTATTGCTCAAGCAAATGGTGGTGCAGAATTTACAAAATAATAGAATCCCTGATAAACAACTGCAGCTGGTATTTCTAAGAGACTATCCATTTTTAATCTCTGAAAAGCAAATAGCTTGTGCTCATATCCATCTGATAATTCAGGCAAAGGATTCCTACAGATGCCAGGGAAAGGGAAAGTGAAAAGAAGCACTGAAAGAAATGAGAAAAGGTGATGATGCCATGATGTGTAAAGGAGGGAAATACAGTACTGAATACAAAATATACTTTGGAGAATGTTTGTAAAGGATTATGTATAATGCTTTAGCATTTAACAAAAAGTTCTGAGATCTTGCCTGTTCATTCTCTTGAAGATGCAATTTATTTAATCATCCTCAGAAGTCAGCTAAGGACATAAACAGAAACGAAGCATTGTAGTTCATCTTGAATTTGAAACAACAATTAGAATTCTGACTTGAGCAAATTAAAAAAAGTGAAATAAAAGTTCACCACAAAAGCTCTTCTTGTCATGGTCATCTGAATACCACTGGAAAATTATCCTGCAATAGAACACACTAAGGAAAAAGCATGAGATGTTTGATTTGATGGAACACTTGTCTTTAAAGCAAAACATTGCTATCTCTGTAGTTTCTTACATTGCAAATGCAAACCCTGTTATGAATAAATGGATCTGCATTTGAGGGGAAAAAAAAAGAAATTAAAGTTACTACTTTCTGTTGTAGACAAGATTGTTTTTAATAGGCTGACAGGAGAGTCTGAACCCTCTTTTATTCATCTAGTGGATTAATCTCATTTTCAAAATAAACCCAAACTTTAGCAATATCTTTTCCTCATATAATTTCAAGGAGTAAGTTTCCCTTAAAACGGCGTGTATTTTGACTTTTTTTTTTTTTCTCAAGAAAGGTGAAGAGATGTAACCATATCAGGGAAGGTCTAAGACATGTATACTGAACTTTTGAGTCTCCATTAGTTTTTTTTACATTATAGGCATCTACTGACTTTCACTAAAATATCCCTAAGCTTGCTACTCTAAGACAGCTGAAAAACATTTTAATCATTAAAACAACCCACCCTATGGTATATAGATCCCAAATCCAATGCAATCTGAATTTAAGGTAACAATATATCTTTTTCCAAGAAATGTTTTTCATTAAATCCCTCATGAAAGACTTGGTTGTAGGACATGAGATCGCCATCTTTAATATGCAGCAAAATCCAGCATGTTTTATTCAACGAGTCAGATCAGTGAGTGTATTCAGACTATAAATTTGTACATTATGTACAGATAAAAAACATACAATGCCAAGAAACTGGCAAAGAAATTTCCAGTTGATTTTTTTTTTCTTTGGGTTTATAAAAATAACTGTGGTGCATCAATTATTCCCTATTGCCATGGATACAAGTGATACTTTATTATATAACTGTACAGCTGTGCTCAGTACTCATATGAAAAACAGACTTTTTCATCTTTCTATTTCATAGTTACTGAACTGAGATAATAACATCTCCTTTTATCTATGAAATCAATTTCTTTACCATTCTCTGAAGTATTATTGATTAGAATTTCATTAAGGCATTTATAATAAAATCTATAGTAAATGCTTCTGTTCTACTACAAGGATGCTATGGATGAAGGTCATTCTATTATATACTGCACATGCAACAAAGGTATATAACAGAAGAGTGCTATTAAGGTTTAAAAGTCAAGCATTCAAAAACTAGATTATTCAAATTCAGGCTGTATTATTTATATATGTGTTATGATGAAATCTTCAATCAGATAAGTGTTTCCTATATATTATTTACCTCAGACTGTTTTAACAAGCAATAATTCTAACCAAAAAAGGTTTTAATTCTGATATAGTTTGACAAAATAGAATTCTGATGGGCTTTTCTATAGAAATTATCACTGTATTGTAGAAACCTTTATGCACATGATTAAATGTTTCTTCACAACAGCCCTGGACAGTAATCTCATTTTACAGCTAGGGATCTAAAACTTGAAGATAGCATTGTTTCAAGACTGAGACTTTTATGGATTGTAAAATTAGAGCCCTCCATGACCTGATTTTTTTCCTAATACTTAACCTTGTGTGGTATTTGAGCAGTTCGGAGCCTTGCTCTTGCAGACCTGCCCCAGAGAGAGCCCCTGCTGGGATGTGGAGGAGAATGCAGTCAGCAACATCCTCTGGGGAATTTGGTCTAGAGCCACCTTGCTATTTAGATAGCAACAGACCCATTTGGCAGAAGCAGAACAGTATAGTTCTTATTGGGTTACCTTCCTATCCCTTCAACACTTGCATTTCAGTCTCCATGGTTATAGAGTCCCTGTAATATGTGACTGTTAAAACTTTCATCCCAGATCTATACCTCCCAGCTGTGTGCCAGATTTCAGCTGAGGTAGAGTATGTGCTGCTTATTATCACTTGGCTATGTTAGCTGTAAAATCCTGGTGGTACTGACAGTATCAGACTACTAAAGAAAATAATATTTTATATTGTACAGATATTTTTGCATTAGTTTTAGAAAAGTAGAAATAAGTAAAAAAACTTTTAAATGTTTTGTGTTACAGATTAAAAAAGTCCTTTTTCATTTGCATAGCACATTGACTAATAGTGCAAAGGAATAACACCAGTGAGAATGGAGAGATTCTCACATGTGTAAGAGAGAGTTTAGATTTATGGTTGATATGGCAGAGTGGAGAAAAAGTTTGAGGAACGAAGCCAAAATGGCAAACAGAACTTATGGGAGCTATGCCTCACTATAGTTTGGGGAAAAGTACTGAGACAGAAGAACTTAGTTATTCCCAACATCATTAGTATCAGGTTTAATATGTTTTTGTGTATGTTGCCTTATTACATAATTAGTGTGGAATGTGAAAGGGGAAAACAATTTTTTTTAGTTACATAGGTAGTTTTCCAACATTAGAAAAGGCCAAAAAAAAATAGTCCTAATGGTCACATGCCAAAACATAAATGGGCCAACACTGCAACAAATTTAAGCAATCACAAATCTTGTCTATTTTAGAAAAATCAGAGAAACTTCATATCAGTACTAGTTAAGGTGGTCCTCTGTATGCAAGTCCATATTTCCTTATTTTTGATTAAGAACAGATCGCAGAAAACTGTATGAGTACGCAAATATATGCAGCCGTTAATACTTGTAGATAAGCATACTGTTAAATTGACTCTCAGAATGGCTGTGAGCCAGCTCTTTACATACACAGAGGTATGTAATAGATTTTGTCAGTTTGAATGGCTTATTACTGTATATAGACACTTCCTCTTCTTGGATGGCACTGCCACAAATGACATAATGAAAGAAATTAAACTTGTGGTGACCCAGTTTAATAACTCTACTCATGCTTTCTTCCATGCAGTGGAGATTTTGTGGAAAGAGAAATATCTGTATATGCACACATGAGTCCACATTCACACACATTTATTTTGTTTTTTAGTTTTGACAAGTTTGGGGGCTTGTTAGGATCTTCCTGAATATCAATTTATGTCTTCATACATCGTAAGAAATAATTACAAATGCCCTATGGCTTTATGTTAATATGTCTGTGTTGCAACAGAGATCAGTTAGAGACTCTAATTGCAGAACCTTGTTTTCAGTTACTAATCCTTTCTCCTGAAATTCCAGGCCTTGTAGGGAGAAGGTACTTGGAGTGAGTATTCTGTTTGTGCTGATGAGTGTTGCTACAGTTCCACTAGTTTTTGTGGTGAGTTAAGAGACCTGTTTCCTTCATACCACTGTTACTGAGGGATAGTGCTGCATTGTGAAAAGTCTCCTTTCCTTTTTTCCTTATATAAATCTGTCTTGCCTATTGTGTACTGAATTAGGACATGGTTTTAATTTCAAATACCTAGCTTCCTGAGCTATAGCTTACTAAATGTAAACTTCATTGCTCCTGAGATCCTTTAAGATTCACAAATTCCTTGCTGTGAAGGTGAGGACTAATGACACCTGAAGACTGATTACCCCAATGCACTTGAAGGGACAAAAGTCATGAATAATTGTTCTTCGAATGCTATGTTATTAGAAAGGACAACAAACAAAAGCAAGGGTTAAGTTTGAAAGTTAAGAAATAATGTTTTAAGGCACGTGTACTGGATTGGGGAGTTGGTTTAAGCATAGAACAGTTTGCTGCAATTGGAAACCAGCATTATCACAGCAATTAGCCTTGGGCATAATCTCTCCTTTCCTATCTCCTGTTTAGATCATATATCAGCACCAGTAGTTCATGTTGTACTTGTAAGTAATGTACATCAAGTCTATTCCACTGTTCCATTTTCCCATTAAAATGCCTATTTGACACCCTATTTAAAATGCATTTCATTTTACACAAAATAATTATTCATCTATTAATTGTGCACTCATCTATCCTTCAGTGCTCTTTGTTATCTGATTATGTTGAATATAATTCTGTATATTGCTGACTTCCAATTCTGTTACATACTAAACAGAGCCATTAGGAATCCTGTTTATAATGGTGCCATTAAAAATGATGTGCTGTCAAGAATACCTTATAATGACAGTAGAGAATGTGTGTTTTCAAAGATATTTAATGACTATATGGTTTTAAACTGCAATGGAATATTTTAATGGATTCCAATATAATAAATCAATCATATATTGCTTGACTTACTTACATCATATCCATGCTAACTCTGTTATATATAAAACTGCACAATTCACTCTGGAATTTTTTTTTCCCTGTCCCAGCCTTTGGCCTTTGTTCAGGTTTAGATTTTAGATAAGGATTTACCTGAAAGATTGTTTTCTGGAGGATATTTATTTCACTAGATTTGTTACATGATTAAATAGGTACAATTTGAAACACTGTTAATGTATAATTTTAATTGTAAATGAAAGACAACACTAAAAAACCTGTGAGTTCTTTAAAAGGAGAACTTTGCCAGCAGTCATTAGGACCTCAGATGATTCCCAGCACAACAGAAGTGCTGTGATCACATGGAACACAGAACAAGGAGGAATCTACACCTTTTGCTACAACCAGCAAAGAAACAGTGACTGCAGAAGGCAGTCTGGGGTGGGGGAAACCTGGGTGGATCTATGATTGTGGAATTTAAAAGCAGTGAAGAAGACAAGATATCCAAGACTGCTGTTCCATCCCCAAGATGCTTCTGGAGGCTCTCTGACATAAGTGATTCCTTTTGACATTTGCATAATGAGACAGAGTATTACAGAAGTTTTTTTCTTTCCTGCTCTTGCTGAAAGAGAGTGAAACATCTGAGGTCCTATTAGTTTGGCTTGTTTATTTTCCTATTTTCTTGATAGTCTCCTGACACAGAGCCCATTTTTTGTTTTTGTGTGCAGAGAACTTAAGAATGTAGCGAAAATTATCTTGTGATGCACTGTCTCTCTGCTGCCTTTACTGCTCCCTGAGAAAAAAAAATGCAAGTGATCCTTTTTTCTTTTTCTATGTCTGCTTATTTTTTAGCAAGTAAGAGTAATCACTTCTCTTCTTTATAGACATGTATATGGACCTTTTTTATCAAAGTATCTCTGGACTTGACAAATACAAAATAATTTTCATATGGCATGTACAGTGCCTTTAATTAGTGCTAAACTAAGGTATAAGTTAAACCAGGTTGTGAATACAGTAGACTTTAGACCAGGATGCTGATTTCTAATCATATTTCAATCACAGTGTATAATTCTCAGTGTCCTGATGAGAAGAAACCAGCTTTTAGAGCCACAAGCATATAACTTAAGAAATTTTCTAGTAGCTTTTTTTTTTAAAAAAAGAGAAAAACATGCATTTGAAGCTCTCCAGAAGTGAAACTTATTTTTTGTATTCTTAACTCTATACACTTTTAAATTGTGTCAGATTAGGCTGTAATTTATATCAGAGAGAGCCTAACTGAAATAATTCTTCAGTATTTTTAGTAGGACAACCCACTGAGAAGAGAAAATTTGTTAAAATCTGCTGACAAGAGTAAGATTTGTCCATATGGCCAAAAAGGCAAGATAGAAATGATGCAATGTGTACATATTCTCTATTTAATTAAATAAGACCAAACAAATGCTGCTTTAATTAATCTTTATTTTCACCTTTATTGAAGGATACCAAGCCTCCATCTGATTTGAAGAATGATTTTTAGATCGTAAACCTTCATTTTTACTTTATAAGAATTTATCATACTGACAAACAATTTAAAGCTTAATAGAATTAGAGAAAATAAAGACTATTTTATTATTCAAGACCAGTGTTTTAAGATTAATATAGTTCCATTGGAAATTTAGATGGAAGTTGATAAAAGATGAGTCTCTTTATGGCCCTTCTTTCTGTCCATAGCTTCTGAGGTTTGCTGTGTTCGTTTGTCTTGGATAGACTTGTGCCCTTTTTTCCTGGAGGTCTCCATATCATTGCTTCTCCCAGAACAATTATTTTATGTAATTGTTCTCAAACTCTCATTTGGAGTGAAGTGAGTTTATCGAAGGCCTATTAGTCTAATTCATTTCTGTCTCAACCAGAGTTAGGGATGAATACGTAAATTAATATTCTGGACCAGCCAAGAGGGCAAGAACCTTTTAAATGGAGCAGTATGTGTGAACAGCTGCAGGTGTTTATCACTTCATTGTCATGTGTTTTTTTCCTCTTATAGGATAAGAGACAGGTTGTTGACTGGAGTATAATCTACACTATCTCATTGCACAAGTTGTGTTATGATTATACATGTCCCAGAAATGCTCTGTAGTTAATGACAGTCATGCACTCTGACCCATATGATTTCTTCTTGTTTTGTTTAAAAAAAAATCTAATTACAAAACCACATTAAATATCATGCAAAATGATAGATTAGAATCCAAATTAACATTAGGCTATTAGCCTAAAGCTACTAATGCAGTGGCTGAACTTTGCAAAAGGATTTGAACAGAGCTTTGACTGCCTCTATCATGGATCTTTTACATTAAATTTACATTAAACACATTATTAAGCAAAGTAATAATGCTGTGACATAATTCTGATTAATAATGTGAAGTATTGCACAATGAACTTGGAGTGAAAGCTCATTCTTCTTGTTTTGATTATCATTATAGGAGACATGTCAGGTTTGTATATTTGTGGCATTCTCTATTTACCTACAACTATGACCCAGACTTGGAATGCACAAGTTGTTTTCACTGATGCGTTAGAAAAACCCCTCCAAACATTATAGAATCTTTCTATATTTAAAATATTTTATTAAAAATCTTACATTTTTCAGTTCTTTCAACAATTTTGTATTCAGAATGCCACCTTGTATAATTTCTTGTTGGAGCATTTTCAACAGTAACAGGAGCCACCCACATTACAGGTCGGATTTCCAAAGTAACTCAGCACCTGAAAGCTTCCTTCAATGAGCCTTGAAAAGGATTTTAACACCGATGACAAATATGTAGCAGACCTTTTTTCCATGTAACCTTTCATTCCAGATACACAAAATATCCGTTTGTGAGTGGAGCATTGCTCATTAGTCTCATGATAGGAACAATGGACTAATGTTTTTGGGTGTACTAGGATAGGATTGGAGATTTATATTCTTTGATAGTAATAAATGAATATTGAAAATTAATCTAGCTTTATGCAACTGTAGGTAAAAGCCATCATGGTACAAGATTTTTTTTTTTTTTTCAAAAATTTTACAGCTTAATGGATTGAAAAAGGTTAGGAAACACAGAGCTGCAAAACAATAGCGTGGTAGCTGGGAGCTTCCTAATGAGACACAAACAGCCAGCAAATGTTGCAGGAAACCCTCTGCTGAAAGGAGAGTTCATAAATTTCAGCCATGTGGGATTAAGATGACTTCCTGCAACTCAGATACAATCACCTGGAGGCAGATTTATGGCTTAAAACAATTGTTTGATAGTAGATACTGAAGTCTTTGAAAGGTAAAGCGTGGCTGAGATTGTCAGTACTGCAGATGTATGTTGGGAAGCTGAGAACCCACCCCTGTGCTAGGCACTCCTCAAGGGGTTGACAGGAGAAATCCATAACATTTTAGCAGATCCCATCCAAAGCCCATCCAAGATGGCTGGAATTCTGCTTAGGCACAAGCAAACTTTGCCTGGGGAACTCAGTGGGCAGAAATATAACATATTGGAGGTGTTAGCAGACTAAGGGGTTAAACAAGGCTTTATAGAATCCCTGTCTTAGATCTAAATACCTAAATTTTATTTTAGTTCTTGTCCAGATCTGGGCCTGATACACTGAGATGAAATGGGTCACATACATATCCAAGATATGTATCACCAGAGGGCAGTGCTAAACTGGGAACTAAAATTTTATTTTGATGTGTAATTCATGCATATGGAAAAAAGCTGCTTTTGTTCTGCTTCAAATATTACTATTTAAAAATGTATTTTATTGAAACTAGCGTGTGTCTGATTTTAGGAGCAATGAGAAACATGGTGGTTTTAATTGGTGGGAGGAAAATGATGGTGAAACATTACTTTTTGGAGTTCAGAAAAGAGATTTTGGTCTGAATTTCTCAGACCCTGAAAGATATTTTGTTAGTACTTCTTCTTAAGAACGTGGCAAGATTCAAGTTATCTGACATATTCTGTGTGTAACCCCCTCAGAACCCCTGGTTTTCTGTGTAAGATGGTGGGAAAAGGCATGTTCTGTCCCGTGCTGCTCATCCAGGGAAATAAGAGTCTTGTTTCAGGAGCTGTGGCCTGTGTCACGTACAGAGTCATGGCACACAAAGAGTTACTGCAATTTGCATAAAAATGCCAGTAAAGTGCAAACGCTGCTTCATTAATATGAATGAAGTTCACAGGATATTTACAAATTACACAAAGCCCCCCATTTAAAAATATATGTATTTGATGCAAGTCACACGCAGTGTGTATGTGAAGCAGTTTCTGATACTGGCATAACGTGGCGTGACAATAAGTAAATAATAATGGTTGTCTTCATCTTCATTGAGGCAGGAACTTGGATGGGGCACTGACAGTAACAGATGTGGCTGTGGATATTAGTTGAAATGAACTCCAGTACAGTATATCACCGTAATAGGCTTTGTCAATATGAAGCACGCTGGAAAAGCAGGGACTTAAATCTGCATGAGGAAGTGGAAAAAGGGTCAGATTGAAAGGGATGTGTCTTCAGTGGTGATAGGAGGCTTCTGCCTTTCCAGGGCGCGTGATGCTCCGTACACAGGGAATAATGAGAGTATGAAGCACCAGAAGTATTTTATTAATGAGAGACAGGTTTCTCATTAGACTGTGATAATGAGAAACATGATGTGTCTGTGAAAATAGGAATCAAAACTGTGGTCTAGAACACAGTAAAATCATGTAAAATTATATCAGGAATTAAGACTTCTTCATAACAGAGCATACACAAGTAAATCTAGAGAGGCTTATGCACGAAAAATGATTCTTATCTTTCTTTTGCACTTGTGAGTCAACCATATGAGAGTGTATTTTATCATGAGCTGAGTGAAATGTAAAATCTTTCTCTGGATATTATACATTAATCATTAATTTTTATGTTAGGAAAACCACAGTATCACAGCTAAGTTGGAAAATGAACTACATCAACTTCACTTAAAGCTTAAAGGCATTTATTTTAAAATACTGCAATCTAATTCAAGCACACAGTGCTTTGGTATCATAGCTATTTGGCTTCACAGAAATGAGCTCATCTTTTCATGAAGAATTACATTCGTAACCAATCCCACAGATTAAGACAATATCATGAGGACTGGGCCATTTTTTACACTTTAATTACTATCGTAAACCTGAATATCAAACTATAATTTTATAACTATTCAGATTGTTTACTCATATGATGTGAAGAATGAGAATTTGGAGAGCTGGGTGGTCTGTGTTTTATTTTAATAAGAGGTAAAGCTATATTTTTCTATGGATTAAGTCCAACACAGAGAGAACTGTCAGTGTGAAAACAATAGAATTTATCTCCACTGATGTAGCTTGACATATGAACAAGAGCCTGAATTGTTGCCATGGCAATAAATGTGTAGGACTTATGCATGCATTTTCTGCTATAGGATTTTGATTAATGGCATTGACTAAATAGTCTGAAGTAGAAGAAACACTGCAGCAGGCCTGAGAATAGAGATGGCCTGGAATGGGTATGTACACCCTACTGCACACTTTTACTGGTAAAATAAACTGTGGTTGAAATCAGAGTTGTCAAGTCTCCAGTAAAATATGAATTGAGGATTTAGCACTTACATTTAGTGTGAGAATTCAAAATGAAAAGACAGTCTCTTGAAAAATGAACTGTTAGAACACTTTTCTATTTTCATATATGATATTTCTCCTTTTGGGATGAATGGTTTGGATGATAAAAATAGTCCTTTTCCAGCTTTATTGGGTGTGGGCTCAATACTGGTCTTGATTCAGAAGACAATAAAGTATCTAGCTTTGATTCATTCATTAAGGTATTGAAGCAGTGGGAGAGGAAAGGGTCAGTGTCCTACTGAGCCAAGGTCTCCATTGGGTGTAGGGAAGAGTGGTTTTCTGGGACTGGGGCAAGATGCAGAGCACCTCGTGGGAGGTGGTTTTATTAAGGGAATAGTCACAATTTACCAGAAAGGCCCCTAAATAACACACCCTTTGAATTCAAGTAGGTCTGATCGAAAATAATAAACTCACAGGTTTACCTGTGTTTGTGTGGCTATGTATACTTAGTTATAGTGCATTTGCAATGCTAAACATATTTATTGTGAAAGAAGTGTAAGGTCCTAACTAGTGTTTTACAAGTTGTACTTGAACTTTTTCAGTGAATTCTGGAGCACATATGACTATTAATTGTGTGTGTATATGTGTGATTTAAGAAGAAGTTGGAGAACTCTGAAAACAATTCCAAACAATTCTAAAACTAAAAAAAATGCCAAAAATAATTCCCATGTAGAATATGAAGATGCTTCCTCTGTGCATGATTTAAAATATATTTTATTCCTATATTTGTTCATTATAAGAGCTATTTGTGTTTAATCAAGGGTTCAGCTTTTCTCCAGCTCATATTCTATTCCTAATCAACCCTGTCAAGGAATCAGACTGCTGAATTTGTGATGTTGCTGTCATTTCTATGGTAATAGGATAGTTGATGAGCACAGTGTTATTGCCTCATTGGAGGATAAGGAAAAAGAAAGACTGGACTGTGTGGGAGGCAGTTAACAGGGACACAAGTGACAGTAGTTAGAGAAAACAGGAGCACAGGAAATGACGGGCAATTAAAGGTATTTTTGTGAAAGGATTCCCTTCTGATTTGCCTCAATTTGAAGCTTTCTCTTATTTTACAAGCTCACCAATACCTTATGAATTGTCTCAGAAATACTAATTAATAAGTTTGTTTCCATGCTTTTGTCATTATACCTTATGTTATGGTGTCTTGATTTGTGCTTCAGTAATTGCTCATCGTAAACTTTTAAGGCAAGAAGATGTTAATTACGTTAGAGTTTTAAAAGCCTGATCATGTTTACCTGATCCTCGTGCTCCCAGTCTCTTACTGGCATCATCTCCATTACACTGGCACATTCATTTCTCCAGTGGGACATTGCAGTGGCAATGGAACATGTTCCTTCTGGTCCAGGCACCTTCTTGGGCTTCTGAAAGGGGGTGGTGAGGGAGTCTCAGGCTGATTTTCATGCTTGAAGACCTGGAAGCAGAGGGGAAAAAAAGTTTTAACATGAGACCACCATATTGGTGCCTGGATCTCTCAATTGAATAATGCTGCTCTTTTTGGCTTTCATGCCATCTGCTACTGAGTAGTACATCACAGGTCTGCCTTCTTTTCCACACCTCTTCCAAAGAAAGGAAGAAGGAAAGGCATGCAAAAACAACCCAGGAAGCTTATTTTAAGGATAAGAATATTTAATTTTCATTGGCTTGTGCTTTTGGGAGTGTTGTTAGGATGTCTGGCCCATTACTGTGTAACTCCTTTGTTCCTGGCATTTTTCATGACTTTCAAAGCTCTATCTCATGTCAAGACTTACAGGGTCCAGGTCTTCCTTTCATGTAATATGCAACCTTCTTCTGCCCAAGGGTCTTTCAGCTGTGCTGTTCTCAGTGTAGGAACACACATCCCTGGAAAAAGAATTCTAACCAAAGTAACTGTATCTGGTATATTAAACTAGAACACAGAGAATACAAAGCCATACAGCTGGTGCTGATGTTCATACTGCAGACCTAATGAGGAAGGATCCAGAAGACAGTTTTACTTTCATCTGATCATGGATTGGGACAGTCTTAGGTGAGGAAACTCACTGAAATCCATTTGAACTGACGTAAAAAGCAAAAGTCAAAATAGCTGTTCTATAGTCATTCATAACTTGTTAGCAGTGAAAGGATTCTTCATAGTGCTTATCAGTATCTCAATATATATAATGGGTCATGCATAGAAAAGCCTTAAAATCATTTTCTCATTCATCTCCATTGGACTTTTGCAGGGGAACTCTGCTACAACCCCACTGTAGGGCAAAGGGGTCTGTCTTTCGAGACTGGAGATATCACAGCACATTCATGGGTTTGACAGGTTATCACCTTAATAAGAACACTGTCAGAGACCTTCCAGCTCTCAAGCAAGAAGAAAGACTGGGCCAATTATCCCAATTCAACCTCAAAAATAATGGACTTGAATGAAATTCCAAAGCCTGCTGATGGACCCTGGAAGTGAATGAGAAGCTAAGGAGTTAGTGAACCATCATTTTGCATTGGCCTTTGCATACCCTGGCCAGCAATAAGTACTGGGATCAACACTCTGGTTCTCAAATGAATATCCTCTCCATATTGCATAGATTATCTCAATTTTTCTGACTTCTATTGCCAGATGAGAAGCAGGGGTAGGAATTCAAATGACAATAGGAAAAAACAAACGTTACGGGAGTGAAATTAAGCAAAGAATCCCTTCTCCAGAGGCTGTACTGAAATTGCATTACAAATTTACCCAGCTTTAAATCTGTTTTTGGATCATTTTAGAGACAATTTTGCTAATCTGACATCAGAAGGTGGAGCCAGGCTCTTCTTGGCGATGCCACGCAATAGAACAAGAAGCAATGGGCACAAACTGTTGCACAGGAAGTTCCACCTGAACATGAGGAAGAACTTCCTTCACTGTGCAGTGACCAAGCATGGGCACAGATTGTCCAGAGAGGGTGTGGAGTCTCCCTCACTGGAGATAATCCAGAATAATCCTGGGCCAGGTGCTCTGGGATGACCCTGCTTCAGCAGGGAGTTGGGACCAGGTGATCCACTGTGGTCACTTCCAACCTGACCCATTCTGGGATTCTCTGAAATGTCTCAAACCTGGCACGATGGTTTTTTAGGATGGGCTGTGGAACTGAAACCAAACGTGGAGGATCCTGTCATATAGAACATAGGGCTCCAAACTGTGGGGAATGTACTTCCTTGCAAACTTTGATGCAGCTGGTTGCTTCTTCCCCTAAGCTGCTTAACTGTGATGTCCTCAAAAATCAGTTCTGAATTTGGTCCTTTTCTGTATCCACTTGATTCCAAATTCTGTCTCTGCAGTATCTTAAGAGCGATCCTTACCACAGAGCTGGAAGAGCTCTGTTGTGCGTGAGAGCAAACAAGTTCAGTCCATAGTCACTCTTAGACTCTTCCCTGGCACTAAACTCCTGCAAGCAGGAGGTCAAGAGATATTTTCTCTCTTTGCTTGTAAACCACATTCCACTCCTGCAATATGAAAATCTTGCCTAGGTTTATAATACCTTTTGTCACCTTCCAGCTGAATTGCAGGCATGTGGGTGAAATCTCCAGCGCTGTTCTTCTTTAACAGACATCTTTCCCCAGTCAGGATTAAGGTAGGCAGTTGGAGGAGAATGTATTTTCTCAATAGCTTGCCCAGACTATGCTGTGAACATTTTTAAAGCAAAAAACTGTCCCAAACCTCCTACCACCAAATCTGAGCACAAGCATTTTTGACCTTAGCTTCAACAAATAACACAGAGCACAAAATAAAGATTCACCAAAAAATTACTTCCTGAAATAAGTCTAATTGTGTTTTCACGTATCATTGTGGAGGTTCCTCTGAGATAAGAACAGAAAAATCTACAGAAACAAATGAGTTTTCTTGGTAAGCACATTTTGGTACTTGCCTATTATGTTACAACTTTGTTCTTTTAAAATAATTTGTGCTGTTATTCGAGGTCTTGCTTAAGTGCTGTCTTAGACAAGAACCCAGAATCAAGGTCTTGCAAGTCTGATGTGTCCATGCTGTTATTATATTATTATTTTAAAGATAGATCTTTGTTCACAATCAGAACTAATAATTTTTATTGTTACCACACATAAAGTCCCTTGTGAAAACCAGATATCTGTTGCCTCAACACCATCTAAAATTCATAGCTCTGAAGTCCTTATCTCCCAAAAACCTAAATACAGGATACAGAGTTAGGCCTCAGATCAAACAAATCACTCACTGGCAAAATAGTGATTGCCAGTATTCTAAATTTTTGGTGAAATTGGATTTAGGAAACCACCCACATATTAAAAGACAAAAACATATAGGATTCAACTGTTTGCCACTCTTGTGTAGGTCTGTATGAATGCACAGTTTGGTGGGTAGAAACACAAAAATTATTAAAAAACAATGAAGACTGGGGAATATTTTAAAAAAATCTATTAGTTATTCTCTGATGCTAATTTTCTGTTTGTATGATCAAGAAAACGGGATAAGAAAATAGAAACGTCTGATATTCAATAATGCATAGGATTATTTTTGCAATTTTATCAGCAAATAACCTATCTATCAGCAAATAGGTTGCAAAAAAAAAAAGCATTTTCCTGGGAGAAAGCTTCCTGTGAAAGTATTTCTCTTCTGAAGCCAAGAAAAGATATGCTGGAAAATTACCTTGTTTATGTCTACTGATGATGTCTGCCTAGTGAAAATGTTTTTAATTGCCCTTGCCTTCCAGAGAAGCAGTTCTTATCATATCACATTATCATGTAATCTTCCAGGGCCTATAATGTGACATATGGGTTTATTAGTGGGTAACATCTGAAGTGACACAGTTCTAACTATATGTAGATCTAGTCAAGATGTCTGCAGCCCTTGGGATCAACAGAGATGATCGGTTTGAGAACTAATATTTCCTATTTTTAAAATGTACATAGCTATCATCAGCAGTGTTCACACTTTGGTGTGGTCTTTTATCCCTCTAAATCAAATAAAATGATAAATTACATGTGGTAATCACATATAGTGTAAATTTTATACCGCAATGGGTTTTAATAATAGATTTTTCTATTTAAGGAAGTACCTTTGATCCAGTCTCACCAAACAAAAGAGTCTGCCTTAAAAAAAAAAGGAAAAAAGGAAAAAAAAAAAGCTGTTTCATTTTATATTGGAAAAATACAATGTGACATCTGGAGAATAAATTGTTCAGTCAGCCAGAAATACGCCTTGTAAAAATTGCTTAGGTTTCTGTAACAAGATTATTTACTGCGACTGTTCACCTATAATACAGCACACTTCTGAAATGGACCTTTTATGAAACACATCAAGCACTGTGGAAATGTATTCAGTGCATTAATCTACAACACTACACACTTTACAACACTTTTAGAACAGATTTTGAAACTCAGATCATCTAATGAGACAGAAAGTTTTTTCTTTATATTCATTCCAGTCACGTTTTACTCTAAGCCCTCAGGGTATTTAACATAATGCAATAGGTTTTTTTAGAAAATACAGACAAACAAAATGTATTACTTTTCAGATGACTAGTGAGCTCGGACTGTGCATACTTCCATTGCCTGTACATAAGGCAAGTAGCACGTCTGTCTTTTGCTCTAGAGTTTTATAAATATTTAAGCACTTCAAAACCTGTCGGTTTCTAATCATAGTTTTGTGTAATTAATAGCAACAGCTTGATTATGATCATACTCAAGCCAAAGAAAGGGCCTGCCACGGAGAGGGTGGAATTGATTTGTTTTGGCTCTAGATGTCTCAAGTGAAGTAACATCAAAAATGGAAGCAATAAAAAGGATGCATTTGTGCCTCGGTTTAGGCCCTAAATATGCAAGGAGCTGCATATGTTCTGTAACAAGGTAATTTCTAGGTCTGAATAAAACCATAAATAAAGATAGGATGAAAGTTGACTCAGGAAATATCCAGATGTAACAATGAAAAGTTAAATTTTACTAGTGATATCTGTGAAAATCTAATATCTAAATCCCAAGCAAAATGACAGTAATGAAACATTTATTTTTACCTGCAAGATAGGTTACAGTGAAGTTGCAGGAATGTAGGAGGGGTTTCTTGACAGGGGATTCAGAAATTACTGCATTCAAAGTGTAACATAGATACTGAGTCAGCAGCAGAATAAACGATGGCCACGAAAGCAGGAATCTTTTGGTCTCTAAATGCAGAAGGCAATCTTTAATTGCTGTCTTGCCTGAAAGTATGAAGAGTGTTCTCTTGACTGGTAATAACATTACATAAATCACATGTTGGAATGCTGGACTCAGACACTGGCGCTGTCATACTTTGGCAAGTCAGGTTGTCCCAAACCAACATGTTTTTTCTCAAGAAGTCCATTACAAAAATGAGAATCAAGATCATAAAATTCCTGAGCTGTCAATTGTCATTAAAGATGTAGGTAGTAAGAGAAAGCAGCTGGAGTATAAGAATGCAGTGTAAAAGCAAAAGATATATAAAAATGCACTTATTTTTCAGTGTAGCTTCCCCTCTGTTCCAGCAGCATGGTTTACAGGAGCATCTCAGCACAGGTAAACTACAGGTTTACCTTCAGGTTTTGGGGTAAGCATTCAAGCCTGCCTGCATTTCCTGCCAGTTCAAGTTGCTTATTATGACTAGTAGTCCAAAATGCACACCAATTTTACAATGTAGGATATTAACTTGGAAATTGCAACTGTGGATTGCAATTACTTCCAATGCTTTATACCAAGATATTACATTTCCTTTGTTGCAAGATAATGGTACCATATGGAGAAGGCTAAAATTCATCGACTGGAGGAAATGACCAGTCCTTGAATTCTTAATTTCTGCCACTACCACAGTGATTGATCTGAGAACTTGAATTGCATCTTGGTAGTCTAATATCTATCTTCATTGTGGATTTTACAGTATTTTGCATATATAAACTGCTGTATTAGTGGGTTTGCTTTTACTTGTATCAAAATAAACCTTTATTAAGAAACACAAGTAATTTATATAAGCATGGGGTAATTGAGAGATATTATCTGCCAGAAATTGTAACCTGTTGTCTTGCTTTCAAAGATATTTCTTAATGTTTCTTCTGTGTGTTGCCACTTAAAATTAAATCATTGGAAGATTGCGAAGTATTTTTCTTCAGAAGCCTTCAGATGTTGTCATTTTTGTATCTTCAGATGTTCAATTTTTGCAGTGCTCTTGATTTCCTGTGGATTTCATTCTTCACAGAATGATTCATGTCATTTTCTAGGAGCAGCGTCTACTCTATGTTTACTTCTTCAGCCACCAGAATACCCATGCATTAGAAGTCATACTGTTTCCTGTAATAACCTCTGGTTTCTTTGTTCTTAGAAATGTCATAATTTATCTCAAGTGCTGTTGCAATTTTCCTTTTATTTTCCACCTTTATTTTGCTTGATTGTTTTACACTCCCACTTCATTTTGCAGTATTGGTGCTTTATTTGTCTTTTTTTTTAGCTTTGATTATGTTTTTGTTTCATGTTCTCGATTTTCTATATAAACAATGACTTTGAATTTATTGTTAGCAGAGATATACACGGAGAACTTAAGCTTAGGCTGACATATACTGCAGGCAATTATGAATGGAAATGAAAGATATATTATGTGCTACACAGTGCATATCCTAACAGACTAAATAATAAAGAAGAAGTAAAAGATATAGAATAAAGCAATTACTTTGCTCAATATCTGCTTTTATTGTCAAGCAGCAAACAGATAACTGAATGAATCAGGGGGAATAATGCCACCTCTTCATGCAGAAGTTCCATTACATCTCTTAACTTTCCAGATAAAGTTTCCCCAAGGACTACTGTGTTCCTCAGCTTTTATGCCCCAAGTGGTTGGTGCTGTTGCTTGGGGCAGCTCTGAGAATTGTGTGAATAAACTGAGAAACTCCTTGGGTATAGGAGCCAAAATAATGTAAAATGTTATTTCCTTATTATTTAAATTTCCCCGATTTAGAATTTTATATTTCTACTGGGAACTGGAATTCCAGCTCTGTTATGAACACCTGACAAGAGGTGCACTCTAGTTTGTCCCTGATCCTCTTTGTCTGTGATATGTTGAAGGAAAAAAGACCCCAAACATCAAGAACATACCAGGTATTCCTAGATGGTGGAAGAGGGAGCTATACAAGGCCTTGGCCTTTCACCAGTCCAGGTATTTTTGTACTGCTTTTCAGACTCAAATCAGGTGTTTAAACGCACGATCAACAAATTAAATCTGAAATACAGTAGTACTGGGAAGAGAAAGACAGGGAGATAAGTAGAGCTCTAGATATTACCGATGTTTTGCTGTATGATTAAATTAGAACCAAACCAGCTGTTAAATATGTGTATATATCACAATAAGAAATAGAACTCAAAGGAAAGTTAAGCTAAGTCCTTGTGTTATGAAAACTGGCAAGTCTTTTTTTATAAAAACACCACTGAAAATACTGTTTCCCTGTGCACATTCTACAGATGGAGCGCAGGAAGATGAATTTTCTTGTGGATTCATGGTTATAGTGTTAGACAGACTTTAAAACTTCCAGAGATTTTTCCTGTTCAGTTATGATCCTGCACTGAAGTGATAATATTATTCTTTCTGTGCTCAGTAATCCTTGGTCAGCTACTTGGGCTTACAATATCATTAATTTTTTTCAAACCAAATCCCAATATTAAAATAAAAATCTACAGTAAAAGGACATGAAATAAATAAGCTTCTGCTCTGTAAAACTTCATATAAAATACATTCACTAAGCTACTACTATCATAGTAGCTATATTATAAAGTATACTGTAAATCCCTACATAGCAACATAAAGACTACAGAAATGGAAAAATTCAAGTCTAATACTTGGAATAGGAAAATATGTATATTCTGGTATTAAAATTACTATTGATTCATAATAGCCATTTCTTAAGCCTGCACAACTGCTACCCATAGAAATTGCAGAAAACCAGCCCTAGTGCTGTAGAAATTTGGTGTATGGCTGTAGCAGCAGTGTTAAATGTTTAAATGCTTCAGAGCCACTCTGATTTTCATGACCCCACCCTGCCCTCTTCAGAAGATTCTTAAATCATTATGGTTGCAGATGTCAAGGGAAGAGGCAGGTTGTGCTAATCTCCTGTTCCCGTGCTGTAACACCACTATTTAACACAGCCCTTTGGCCCTTTCCTCTTTGTAAAGCTCAAGTCTGGTAGTCCTAATTCCCACAGTGTTTGAAAGGGAAGAGGACACACTGCTGTGAGAAAAGCGCTCTGTGTGTTCTCGCTGTTACACAGTTCAGCTGACACCTTTCCTTTGCCGCATGGGCGGACACAGGAGGGTCATGTAACCTTGTAATTTTAGCTTTATCCTTCCCCCAGCCACATCTTCCCTTCCCACCTCATTTTGTGAACTGGTGAGTAGGATCTCATGTTTTTGGGAAGGCAAGGGATGGACTGGGGACAGCAGAAAGGAATATACTTGACTCAAGACATTGCTGTGGTCTGGCTTCACGAGCTGTATGGCAGATCCATGGAGGCTGTACCAACTCAGATGATGTACTGGGGTAAATAATATTAGGAAAGGCATTAGACTCAGATTAATAGAAAATGAAGGCTTTGGTTTGGAATAATGAAACTATCTGGACTAGACTAGTTTTGGGGAATGTGGGGTGGAAATCTTTATTAGCAGGAAATGCACCTGTCCAGTAAGTGGAGAAGGACCCAGCTGATGATTAAAGAGTATATCTGGGAATATCATGTTTACACTGGTGAAAGAAGGAAAAACGTGTGTTTCTTTTCAAAAAAACCTTTTCCCAAGTATGAGTGTATCCATTCACTTATAGAGCAGTTCAGCTACAGCATTGTGAAAAGAAGAGCTTTTCCATTAGATTCAAAAACCTGGAGGGCTCCAAAAAAGCTATCAGCTGAAAAACTGTCAAATGCGTATATTTTTCCCTGTTAAGTTTTTTATCTCTGTAAAAAATTTTCCCTGATATAATTGGGAAAATTTCTTTAGTTCTCACAGTTAGTAACGTGTGTTATGACTACATAAGGCTTATTAGCCTGATGCATGTGAGTACTAGGTTACTCATTTGTGATAAATGAAAAACAATCTAATCTATTAAAGAAAAAAATAGAACATCTAAGAATTAATACTGCAGCTTGTTTTATAGTCCTTCCAAAAAGAGTTCAGTCAGGAATTCTGCCTATGTCTGCATATAAAAGATGGTCTGACTTTATAAATAATATATTTCACATAATAGTTGAACAAGCTACATTTTTTCCCTACTTACTGCAAGGTATGCTGGCAGGAATAAAAGTTGGAATTTCAGCTTCCAATTCTCAGTTTTTCAAAGTATTTTTACTTAAATTCTTACTTCAGAATTTCATTGAGTTTATCCTCCTTTAGCCTTTTCACCTCTGTATGTTACACGTATTTAACAGACTGATCTAAAATCACACAGCTCTTTCCTATTCTCTGCTTCCCCTCTCTTTGAGACGGTTTTAATGAATTCAGTTGTTCTGCTCTAGACATTTTGGTACGTATCATCTACAGAATAATTTGCACTGTTATTTTATAGTTTAAATAATGTTCCCTTGAAACAAAACCCCACTACTCTAATCATTTATTGATTGACTAGTACTGAAATACTATAGATCTCTGGCACAACGTAAATTAGTATTTTACATCTGATGCCACATTGCAAAATATTAGCATTCAGATTAAAAACAACTGCACTCTGCCAAGAAAAGATAGATTTAGGGCCAAAGCAATTGGATTTTGAAATACATTTATGCTTATTTTTTAAAGCATTTCAATTTTGGGAAAATGAAATTGAGGGTAAGCTTTTTGACTGGTACTGTGCATGTTAAGGGTTTACCCAAGGGGATAAAAACCAAGCCATGAAGTTAATTTAGCTTCAGTACTAGACAAAAATCTCTTGGCTCACATAAGCAATGCTAAAGGTTGAGAACAGCTGCAGATCTCTTAAAATCATGCTTTTTCTGCAAAATCAGTTTTTGTATTTCTGTATGCACCATCTATTTATAAATATTTCTATGGCTATGTAGCTTCCTTTTTATAAATGGGTTATTTTAGTACATGTTTGATCCACATAAAATTTATTCAGATTATTTCAAGGTCAGGATGAAATTTAAAAAGAAAAATGTCTAGAGAGAGAGGTTTTTCTCCTTAGATGTTATTTCAAAAGGTGATCTTTCATAGGAAGTGGTTTGAAATATTATCTGTACATAACTCAAAATGCTGAAAATACTTTTTATTAAGTAGTTTAGGTTTTGCTTTGAAAAGAAAGCTAACTGTGCTAATTTCTTATTTACTTATTTCTTTATTAGTTTTTTTGTTGAAAAAAGCTAAGAGCTGATGAAAACCAAAACAGTTCCTTCAGTGTGCGCTTTTAAAAACGCTTCTGAGCAAAACCTACTTTTGTTTTACAGAATTAAAATAATGTTGCTAAAAGCAGAAAAATAAGTATAGGGAACAAAAAAGTTGCAATCTGCTTAGTCTGGTTTTTTCTGTTACTTGAAATGAACAAAATAGCTGTTAGTTGTATAGAAAAGAATCTTCAAATAAAGATAATTGTTCTTCCTGAGCAGAAGTTTGAAACACCTATTGGAAGCTGCTGCCAGTCTTTGCAAATGCTTTCATGTATGGATTTTCTGGAAACTAAATTTTTATCTAAGGAGTATAATTTAAAACTATACATGATATTTATTTATACATGCTATATTAATTGAATTATCATTAGAAGCTTTTGTAGTAATTAAAAAATGCCTATTTCTGAAAAATGTATTATCTAGATATAATTTGGGGCATGAGCTCAGTTTGGTTTTGCTTTTCAATAGACAGTTCCTGTATACATTCTGGCTTTTAGACAAATACATTTTGAGGAACTAAAATTTGTATATAAAATTCCACGTACCACCTTGATGTCACATTGCAGGAGGCAATTTGTCTTCTGAAATTTTCCAAGTGCTATTTATGCTGAATACTGCCAGCTTCATGCAAGCCATGATTGCTGTGAAAATGAAAGAGCAGTATGTTCTGATCTGTTGACCCTCATAGATTTTTTTTTGTAGGCTTTTATTTTTACTTTTGCTATCCCAAATGAATTTTTTTGGTAAATTTAGTTAGTCCAGACAGAGGCTGCTGGTTTGGGGTTCAAGTTTACATTCACGTTGGTGGTTGATGCCAGTAGTTACCCTGCAGGGTTGAGGAGTGTGTGGCAGCAGCCCAGCATGAGTGTTTCCCAGGGTTTAGTCCTACTGCAGAAATACTACTAATACAGAACTGTTAATGGCTGTAGCCTCACTGGTGTGGCTGGAGAAATGGTCAATGGCTTAGTCTTTTGAAAAACATCAAGTGATCAGTTGCTTGTGGATTTATGTCAAAATTTAGTCACATGATTGTAACAACATGTGTTCTTCAGGCCTACGGACATTTTTACCTCCTCCTGTACCCGGTGTGTCCTTGGGCACAGTGTGTCCGTGTGAATGACACCAAGGCTCTTCCTCACCACTTCCTATTAGCATGCTCTTAGTATTAAGAAATTAGTAAATCTGATATTTTTCCCAGTGCCAGCTGCAGCGGAGGCTTGAGTATTCCAATTCTAAGACATTCAAGAACTGTCACCAGATATCGCAGTCTTACACTCTATAGCCTGTGTGACAGTAGGGCTTGATGTTATCACCTTCTTGGCTTCTCTTGTGTGTAGAGATATCCTGGCACCTGTCTTTTCACAGCTGCATGATTTGCTTCCCATCATGTCATGATAATACAACTTCAGTGCTCACGTATATAATTATCTTTCTTAGTATTTGAAGTTCTCTAGTGTAAAACATCAAGTAGAAATACTTGTATTGTCTTGCGTTACGAACAGGCTAAAAAAAATGTTTCTTGAAATTCTTGCTGAGTTTTTAAGATGGATTTTGGTGATAATTTACAGCTACCAACATGATGCTGTGCTCCTTCCCCTTTACACAGACACACACACATTTTTACCTCTTAGTTGACGGAGGGCACAATTTTGACTCTGAAAATTCCTTTTAGATATAAACTACAGAGCACTGCTGTATTAAGAACCATGCTAGTAGCACTGAGTGATTTAAAAAATCGTTCAAGCATTCATTTTAAGAGGGTGTTTAATTACCTGGTCTTACATTATTAGTTATCAAAACAGATAGACTATGAGTACTTGCGACTACAGAATTATTGTATTTTGCCTTCTTTTTGGCAGTTAATTAATAATTTTGGGATAAAAGGTCAATGTAGGGATAAAAGGCATTTTTTAAAGGATATCTTTTTTAGAAATACAGTATAAATGTTTATTTTTTGTGAAAATTTACATAGGCCATATTTAGTTCAAAATCAAAGATTTTTTTTCTTCAGACACCCTACTTTTCCAACCCAGCATTTCAGTTGTCCCAGTTTAACTGCCTGGGCAATTCTTAATCTTGCTGGGTTATGCTCAGAATCTGCAGTGCCTTTGGGAACCTGTCCAAGTTAGTGATTTTTTTTCTTAATATTATTGTATGTATTTTATTTAATTGATGTTTCAGGTGACAGATCTCAAGTCTAGAATCTCAGATTTGGCCAGAAATCCCACCCCGTGCATTCTATACAATAATGACAAAGCAAAGCTGGCTGGCAGAGTTAATGTCAGCCTGGGCATGCCAGTCTGTGAACGTGTCTCTGGGTCACGACTTCCAACAACTCAAGCTTCAATTTTGCTTTATTTATCCATTCTATGAGGAGACAAGTTCACTCCAGCAAAAAGGGCACGGTCGGACTGATGTATTTCCTGAATCATTAGGGAGGTTAAGTGACTTGTGGACAAGTCAACATTGTATTGAAAAATAGTATTCTTTTTAAGCTGAGTGATCCTATATCATCTAAGGTGTTTTGAGGCCAGAGAAACAGATAAAACTAGCAGCAGTAAAAATAAAGCGAGAGCTTTCTTTTAGAAAGTTAATTTTACTTCATAATTCCACTTATATAATAGATACAATGGGACAGATAGTTTTAAAATTCTGTGGGAATGGATAGATATTTAAAATATCCTAGGAGTACAGTGAATGATCCCTAAGAGGAAAAAAAGGTAGAAAAGATGTTTTCCAGACTTGGCCCCTTTCTCTTAAAATCCACAAAGAGCATCAGTGTTGGAATGGAAAATGAGTATTTACTTTGGAAAACTGCTTGCTTTTTGAATAAGTTATGTTGTACAGGGTAGAATGGAATAACCTACATCATAAATTAATGCTGTTAAAATGAATACTTGATATGAATCCTGGGAAATGTTCTTTGCCATCGGTGTTTGAAAAAAGTAGGAGCTGTGCAGAAGCCAAACCAATTTGCATTGCTTGAAAACACGTAGGTTTCCCACTACTGATGAATTAACAAACACTTTGGATCGGCTCCATCTTGTAGTGTTGTTAACGTTTACCTAAAAAGCAACAGTGCAAGAAGGTGCAGAGTGTGATTTGGAAGTAAATCAATACTGAAGTTCAATGAAGAGTTGTAAGTTCGAAGAACAAAAAGAAATGAAATTCTGTGGACCTAAACACCTGACATATATCACTGAGCATAGGCCAGCAAAGGTTGTCTAACACACAATATCTGTATACTTGTGAGGAGGTATTTATTTTACTTTGGAAAAGTTCTGTATTCCTGCTAGGCCAAACTGTCAATTACAGCATCTCTCATCTTTTGGATGTCCTTGCAATTTTCAACCTTTTCCTTTTTCTTCTTCTCCTCATTCCATTCCATTTATTTCTCATGCTATTCTCTTGCCATCACCCCCATAAATGGCTCAGTTCTTCCCAGTAACTGAAATACTCTGATTTAAACATTTTCGTACTTACTGCCTTCCCTATGAGCATTAGTGTTTTATTTTCTCACTCAGAAAAAAAATGCAGTTTGAGTTAACCACTGTAAATTGTGTATATTGTTTGGTTAGAACTTGCCAAACATCATTCTTGAGCACCACTGCCACTGAAAATGAGACATCCAAAGACCTTTCTGAGCCCTGTGACAACATTTAGGAAAGAAATGTAACAGACCTTTACTCTTTTTGTGTAGGATCACGTTCTCCCAGGTTTTTAACAGAGAAATCACTGTATTTTCTAGTCTGACAACTGCCATATTGGATTATTTAATGATCAGCATTTAAAAGATGATCTGATGACAGTGACAGTAGCTGGTAAAGATGGAGGAGGCAAAAACAATCTCTGCAGGCTTCTTCCGTATGGAATCTCTGCTCAGCTGTGGCTGTAAACCTCAGACAGGAGTGACTGGGAAGCCCCTTAGTTTGCTCCCTGAGTTATCCCCTGCCCTTCAACTCCCTGACCCCAAAGTTTTCTTTATCCACTGGGCAGTTTAAACTCATTCCTTCAGCTTTATAGCCATGAAGAGTAATGTTTGAAACACAAGTACCCAGGAATTACTGTACTGAAGGAGAGCTCTGGTTTTGCTGTCCAACATTCCAACTAATAGGGGTCATCTGTGAAGTGCTCATTAAGTTTAATATCTGAAACCCAGAGTTTTAAAGCACCTCAAATAATTCTTTGTCAGTATTAAGTAAAATTCTTTGTTTCAACCACAGTGTATCTCAAGAATTTATCTATGTGAAATCTATTCCCTCTGTGAATCTTGTTTAATTTATGGCCTTAGCAAAATGCCATGGCAAGGAGTCCCAAAATCTAATTATGTGTTGTGTGAGAAAAATTATTTTCCTTTTATCAGTTCCTAATTTGCCCCACTTCAATTTAATAACTAACTCATTTTGTTGTATTATGGAAGAGAAGAAGAAAAGCTCCCAGTTGACCTTCTTTATAGCTTTCATTACTTCTTAATACACTTTTTGTCATGCCTGTTCCTATTTGTCTTCTTTTCAAGAAAATAAACAAAATAAGTTTAAAAGGCAATTTATCCTTATCTAAGAGGGTTTTTTTCTTCCATCATATTTGTCTGCTTCTGTGAACCCCTCATTTCTTGAATATCCCTCATGAGATGCAGAAAACCTCTAGGTGTTTTAATTCTCATTATTTCATTCTTTTCCTTATATAGTAAAACTTCTTTTTCTTTTTATTAGCTCCCATTCCTGCTACAGGCCATCCTTCAGGTCTTCACAATATTGGTTAGGATCCTTTCCTGGGTTATATCAGCTCAGAACTTGCTAAGATGAATGACTAATTCCCATTACCTCTGCAATGTACATTAATTTTCATTTATCAATATTGAATTTTTTTCTGCAGTGGCTTTGACCTACATTATGAAGCCATTTGAAAGACATCAATAGCTATACCAAACACCAGATTTTGTCTTCCTTGGACACTAGTAGTATTTTGTTAAAATAAGAAGACAAACAGATTTGAAGCCTGACACAATTATGAAAAATTACCCATCTTTTCATAACTGTTTAGCTGAGGCACAGAATGAATATCTTTTGTGGTATTTGGACATTTGCATTTTGGGACTGAGAAAAAGGGCTCTCTCTGGCATTATACAGACAAGATCCAATATGGACTTTCCATTCAGGTGTGGTTCACTCAGAGAGACCCCAGGTTTCTTAACAACTATCCACTGCCATGATCTCTCATATCAGGATTTCATTGGAATGACCTTAGAGTGGACTTTATCTCTGACACAAATGTAATGTAAACGAGCCATTATAACAAAATTATTTACTGCATATTCCACCATGTTCCTTTACTTCTTACCCACAGCACAATGGCTGACATATTTTGTTCAAAAGCCCTAGGAAACAGAACGGGAAATTTTGTGTTGAGCTTTGAGTGTGTCCTGATTAAGGGCCCTTTCTGAGTTCAACATCCTCCACCATTGTTCCCGTGTTCTGCATTTGAAGTGCCAGGGAAAGGGTGCCAAGGTGTCTTCATCATCATGGTAGAAATTTGCTATAGCTCAGCAAGAAGGCACTGAACTGCTTGCAAGTAGTCTGAGAGACCCTTCCTTGTTCATATTTTATGTGACACATAGATTACCTTCCTGACTACTGATATTTCCTAACTCTAAATGCTGTGCTATTTGTCTGATGTGCATCTTAGCCAGGATTCAGCATAATTCTTATGAATTGATTTAACAATCTTTGTCATGTGGTTATTGAACTTAAGAGGTTTAAATCTATCTGTCACTGAGCTGCACTGTTCCTTATCACTTAGCAGTGCTTTTTCTTCACCTTCCTTGTATCTGTAGTGTCACTGGCGCATTTTTGGCACTAAATCTGGCCCTGCTGCTCCCTCGACAGCCTCATTAACTTTATCCTGAGGTGTGGATTTTTGTTAGCAGCCTTTTCTGAACCCAATCTCATCAGTAGATCAATTGTAATTGTGCTCTGAAATGGTGCTTGTTGTGATTATTAGAGCTGGAGTATTTATCCATTTGGTTTTAGGGACTTGGGTGCAAGTAGTACTTGTTCCTCCTGCTTTACAACCCCCTGACATAAGCATTTATTTTTAGGTGTGTAACTCAGGTTGTGAGCATCTGATGTATTAGAACTGCTTACAGAGCAGGAGTGTGTCGTTACAGAGGGTGTACCTGCAGTATATGAGTGCTCCCATGAATTCCTCATTTTATTCTTCACTGACACTGTATCTGCTTAGTTTCAAGGGCATTGCAGAGTGGCAGTGGGGGTGGGATGTAGAAGGCAGCTTGCTGCTGACAACTCTGGCATAAACATTCTTTGTAACAGACATAATTTGGATACCAGGCTGAATTTTCAACGGTAATTAACAGGTTGAGTAACCTCAGCAGTTGTTTATAAAGTACCTGCAGAAGTTGTTCTCTAGAGGGTGGGCGTTTTAGTATTGAGCAATTTATACTCTGGCAGATACACTCTGTGAACAGCACTTTACCTGATCCAAATTCACATTGAATTAAAATTGGGTTAGTTGCAAACAAGTTCTCCATTAAAGCATTAGAAGTATTATGAAAAAACACTCTGTGATAAATTTGGAACAAAATGAGAATGCTAAAAATATCAGTTTTTACACTTCACATGTGCATTTTTTTGTGGCAAAAATATTGGTAAAAATATTTTTAATACACCTCTGCTCCAGAAAAGTGAACTTATTGCATAAGAGGAAACCATGTTTTGAGTGCGTATACTAGATCCCATGAGCTTTAAAGTATGCCAACATTTGGCATGTTGCTAAGGGCATTATGCGAACATTTGTGTATCTAAATCATCTAAAATCACTACTGCAATAATTGTTCATCTTGTTTTTCTGAAACTCTTGAAGTTAGTTTGGTAGAACTAGTGGGAAATAATGTTCCTGTTCACAAAATTGTCAGAATGTTGATATCTTTAGGCAAGATAGTGAAAGACAGTCTTAGTCAGTTTGTGAAGTCTTGTATGTTTAAATGGTGAGCAAAATCACCTCCTAGCTTAGAGACCCAGGACTAATGAACTGTATACAGCAAGCCACAGTATCAGAGGCATCCTATTCAAACAAGCTAAATAGGAGCAAGGACCATAGAGTTTGGATCCTATTTCAGGCTTGGAGAAGATCTCTGTGTGTTCTAAAATAATTTAATGCAACATGATTGTAACTTCTCTGACTTGATGGCTGTTTGGAGCACTGTGCAGGCAGAGGGAAGGTCTCCCTGCAGTGAAAGCCCAGAACCTAAACACACGAGCACATGTTGCTGTTGACACCTACACCTGGCCCCCGCCCAAGGATTATTTCTGATTTGAAACTAAAAGAGATAAAGTAGCTGGGCAATTCCAACATAAGAGAAACCAGCCAGGTGCAACTGTATTTTTAAATGCTAATGAAAACCTTTAATAGATTTCAACTACCGATTTGTATAATTTAGATACAGTGCTGCTGCTGCAGAGGTAAGAAGAGCTGGCCACGTTACAGCAAATCAGGCACCGTGATGTGTTTCAAAACTGCTTCCATCAAACCATCCAGGTTCAAGCAGATATCACTATTGATTATCACTTATTCTACAGTGAGTGCTAAAGAAGATAGCCAAATGCTCCAAGATACACCAAAAAGGGTCATAGATTTTCTCTTTCAGGTTTTTGTGACTGGGAATAAAATGTGCTTCAGTGTGTTTGTATGGAAACATGTATAAAGGAAAGGAAATGGAGCAGGCTGGATTTGTTCTCCAAGTAAAAAGCTTAGGAGGTGAAGCCTAACAATGTCTCTTAAAATATCTAAAAGTATAATAAAGAGGGTTTGAAAGCAGTCAGAGGTATTAAAACAAAGAGTGTTCATATGCATGTATTCAGCAGTACAGAGGTAATAACGTGAGTATAGCATGAGTCTTTAAATCCAGTGGTGTTACTGGAGAAAATACTACACAGGATTCAAACCCTGACATTTAGTTTTTCAGTTTGATCTGTTGTGTTACAATATCCTACAATGGTGCTACATTGACAAAGAGATATAATTTCTGTACAGGTAACCAAGTATCATTTACATGCTATCTGTATTAAAAAAAATTGTTCTGTGTGAGGCTGTTGAAGTTGTACTAATAAAAAAGACTAAGCATTTAGTCTTAGAGCAGTTATTCAGTTTTTGTTGTTCTTGGAACTCAAAGGGAACATTGTTGTGTCCTTCCTTAGGTGTGTCTAGGAGTATAACAGTTAGAAGTATTGAAAGTCCCCATGATGGTATGAAAACGGATTATAATCACATGCTTATTTATCCTTTGGTTACTAATAGAGGGGAAAAAAGGCTACAGTTAAGACATTATTTAGCAATAAGTTGAGAATATGAATGGATATTTTAAGGTAATTTTATTGGTATACAGTGGGCTGACAGGAAAGGATGCTAAGAAATACATATTCTCAGGTCTTTGGATAACACCTATCTCCTTGGTCTGTTGTTATTTATATATTCTACTACTGTGCCTTTAGTGTTTGATGAAGCACATGTGTTATGGGGGACCAAATAACGTGGTTTCATACTGAAGTGCAACATGGCATTATTTGATGTGAGCTGTTCCTCCTTGTCATTCAAGCCCATTTAAAGAAAATGTGTGATACTGCCAAGTTTGAATTGACTGGTATCACTCGTGAATATTTATCATGCCCCTGATTTGGTTTCTTCTATTGTATTCCCCATAATATTGCTGCTGACCAGATTAGCGATGGCAATGGTGGTGTTGGCAGGACAAAAGTAAAGACCAAATTCTAGAAAAAAACAGATTTCTGACTAGATCTTTACAATTGTCTGTGCTTTTTTCTGTTTTGGGAAATCTGGGGTGCCTGAAATGATAGCGGTGAAATACAAACATAACAGAGCAGGAGGGGGCTATTGTAGAAGCCCATATATTCCCAAGCAATGTAGAAGAGAAGAATAAGAAGCAATTATCTCTGGCATCATAAAAACTGTGCTGCTACCCTGTAACACTGATCAATAGGCAAGTTTAACAGAAATTAAAGGAAGTGCTCACTTCTTTTATGAATGATCCACTTGTAGAATTCATTAAGGTACTGTGGAAACTAAAACCTATAAGTGGATTCACAAAGATGGATCGCAAATTCATGGAATTGAGCCCAGCTGTTATTAAATACGACGGTCCACGTGAAAACTTCATCTCAAAAAGCTTTGCTTGGGAGGAATACCTTGGAGAGAACACTTCCATACAGCTCCTGGTCAATGTCATAGCCAGAAATGGTATCCTAGGTTGCAGCAACAAAGATACCATATTGGGGTTTTACATGGCTCTTTTACTTACAGAAGGTTGCAAATTTGGTAATCCTTCTGCAGTCACTGAATTCCAGACTCACAGGTTCCTGTCTATTGTTCCAGAGTGTTTTAACCACGCACGCATTGTAAAGACGCAATGTGTGTGTTATCTCCCCTAAACATAGGTGCAGAAGCTTATAAACTGCCATTCTGATGTTCCTTGACTGGGAAACTTGCCCTCCAATACACACATTTGGTACTCGTACATTATCTTTTGGCTTCCTATGCACATGCCCATCTGTTCCGATGGCATTGTGCCTGCTCACAAGATGGTGTGCCAGCTTCACTAGACAATGATGCCAATCAAATAAGAGTTGCTGCAAGTGCTTTCTTTTCTAAAAGTAGCCCTTCTCAAGTGAAAGCAATGCTATAATGGTGCCACTTGTCTCCTTTTTCCTGTTTACACCTGCTGACAATTATCCTCCAAGATAGTGCTGGAATAGTAAAGGAGAGGAAGAGATGAAACATGGGGCAACTCAGGGTTGTCAGAAAATACAGGCAGAATCACAAGAGCAACTTCAGAAAGACATTTTAAACATAGAGAACACTGACCATGTTGATCAGGATGCAGATCCAAAAGAAGGGAGAAATAGTTAACTGGAAAGAAGTGTTTGAGAATAAGTGTATTGCTGGCAAAAAAAAAAAAAGAAAAAGAAAAGCTTTGTATATGTGTTACTTGTGTGTGTGTATGTTTGTGTGTGTGCACAACTTTGGAACCTCAACCTTTAAAACTCAAAGGTCTAAGTGCAGGTAAACGTCTTTATTCTTTTTTCTGTCAGTGACAGTTTCCTGTTCAACTCAGAAGAAACTGGGAATTATACCTAAGAAATATCTGACATAAAAGTCAAATTGTTTGACAGTTTTTTATAAGATGTATAACCAGCTAGGACTGGAAAGAACCTGCTTTCTTCCTTTCCATTTTTTATATAAGCCAAAATTTATTCAGTATTTCACATCTGAACATCTAATGCCACTTTCCATGTTTTCTGCTTTTATTTGAAAGGATATCAACTCTGGGAGCACCAGTTTAGGCACAATGTAGAGCATTTTGATATAGTCTGCAAAGCTCTCTGAGGGGTTGGTATCCAGAAATTCATCTGAGAACAAAGCAATGTTAAAGAAGATCTGAGGTAACAAATATTTTGTGCATATGTGCCATTTAAAAATGTTTATGGACTATAACTGAGTGTGTGTTAGGGTAGTTCTGAAAACTCTGATCAAATCATGACCCTTTTAAAGTATATCATCTAATTGTTCCTTTCAGAATGCTTGCTCAGCTTGGTGTTATCCCCATCCCTAAATGGAGTTAGTAGCACCTTATTTTTAAATTGTGAAGTCAAGAGTTAATTATTGAATTTGCATAGCATATGGTAAGAAACCGTGAAGCAGTTCCTGAGGTGCACAAACCTTGCATTATTAATCCACAGAATTACTGGGGAAAAATTAATCTTATCCAGAAATAAAGAATGACTCTCAGTTCTTACTTATGATGATCATCTTGATACTTGAAAGCCCCTTAATAGCCCATTAGCAACCCATTATAGCGATCTTTCTGCTAAGGTGACCATCTCCTGTAATGACAGCTGTGATTAAACACAATGCAGCTCCACGGCTTTCGGATTGGTGAGTAGTCGAAAGACAATGCAGGCATTCCAACGGCAGAAAGACAAAAAAACTTAGATTCCTGTGTCCAAGAACAAGCTGGGCAGAAAGAAAACAAAAGTTGACTAAAGGACAACTAACTTTCCCTCATTGATGTAAAGTGCAGCTCAGAGCAAAATGTATTTTCATTCTCAAATATCTGAATAAAACACTGAAGCGGAAGAATAGTGATTATTACCGATAAACAGCAACTGATGATATCAGGCTCTGCGTGGGGTTCTTGAAACTTTTGAAATTATTCTCTTTTTTTTGTTGTTTGCAGGTTTTGTTTGTTTGTTTGTTTGTTTGTTCAGGTTTTTTTGTTTGTTGTTGTTTTTTTTGTTTGTTTGTTTTTGTTTTTGTTTTTTTTTGTTTTCTAGTGTAATATTGATGCTGCAAAACAAAATAAAAGAGGTATCTATATGGAGAAAGAGAGTGTTTAACTCTTACGGTTGACACAGACAGTAAGAAAGGTTGAAGATTAAATAGTCACAGAAGATGAAGTGAGCTGCCTAAAGTGCCCAGAAAATTAAATATCAAATCTAGAAATATAACCTGGCTTCTGAGGTCCATATGTCCTATCTGGGTCAAACCATTACCTTTTGAGGCCAATAGCTTGGACAAGGTCTAATTAGCTAATATTTTGAAGTGATTGGACAGGAGTAAGCAGTGATAGGACCTAACACCTATACAGAGATAAGAAGGTAATAGTCCATGAACTTTTACTGGCACTGCAAAGAGAATTACTAAGTTTTATATTCATAGGAGGAATTGATTTAGGAGAGTACCTGGTATTAAATAAACACACTGTTCATGGCTAAGGGTATTTCACAATGTAGGAGTCCTCTTTAGTCACAGAAGATGCATAAATCTCTATATATGAAAAAACCTGAAAGCCAGCTTTCAAAGTTCACTCTTTAGAGAACAATAAAAGCCAATCATTGACCCAGAAAAGCTCAAATAAAGCTTTACTTATAATTTACACCCAAACAACTTACATCAAACATTTTCCAAAGAAGAGAGATGTGAATGACTCATTGGAAAATGCAATCTAGACTAACCCTTGGCCTTTGCTCTCTCACTCAGGCTGCTGCTACCTGTGGCTGTTCATTTAATGCAGAAGTATCTCCATTCTTCTACAGAAGAGTTGAATCCATTGCATGCCAGCATTATTGGGACATGGGATTAACACACTGTAAACAAGATTTGCCTTATCACAACTCGTAGCAAGAGACTGCTATGCAGAACTGTAAATTGTCATGAAGCTGTCTCCTTAATCCTTTCTGCATTCATTTTTGTTAGATTTCTTACTGCTTCCTTCAATCATGTTTGCAGATTATTAAAAGTAGGAGTTTGGGAAAACGCAGTCTTTTGAGCTGTCAACTCTGACACTGCTGCGTAGACAGAATGCATATAAATAAAAACCCTCCTCATGTTTTCTTTAGTGTATTCTGGTGTAGTATCATGTGTAACTGTGCTGTTAGCTGCAACTCCCCAGGTGAGATTGGAAGTGATTTTGTCTCCCTTATCATGGCTTGATGACTTTTCTAATACTAAAGGAACACTCGTGTATTAGTATGTCAGGCTGGGAAAACTATCATTTCGATATTGAAATCACTTTGGTTTGTTAAATGCTTATCTTCATTTCCATTTTAACACTTCAAATTTTCAGAGTTTGTCAGCAATAAAGCGCCGACAGCAATAAAAGCAAAGTAATGGAAAGAACAAGGGAATTGTGTTCAAGGCAGGGAAGGAAGGGGAGGATTGTTCTCTCCATACAAAGAGAGACACACAGGGTACCATGCTGTAGAGTTCTTCCATAACTGTGTAGCTGCTTTGGGAAATCCTGAATTTAGTCAGGAATGGAAGCAAACAGAGCACACCTGTATCTCTGGTCAGCCTTCTCTCTGAAGTTCAGCACGGGCACCTCAGTGTGCTGCTGGGTTTGTATCTGTTGGCCAGAGCTGCTCATGACCTTGTTGGAAATCTCCCTGCATTACCTGGGAAGAACACCCCTCATCCATCATGCGCATTCCTGCCCCACAGCTTTTGCCGTTATAACCTTTCCATTAATGTTTTAGGACAAAATAATAACCCTTTCTCATTTCAATTTCTCTGCCTCTCATTTCAATCCCTCTCTAGAATATTTGATTCTTTGATTAGATGGCCCGAGTGCCTTCAGCTTGCCCATTTCCCATAGCAGGTAGCAAACAAAGCTGCTTTTATTGACCACAATTTTTTTTTTTCTAGCTCCTGCATAGCTTTTCTTTTCTGGAAAATAACAGCACCAGCAGCCCTCCTTTACTGAGTCCTGGAAAAAGAAGTATTTTTCCTTACTTGCTGAGTTTTTATGGGTTTCCCATTCCTGATTCACAGCTGTCCTTCCTCCAGGGTAGACCACTACTGTAAGCACCTTTTCCTGCTGTGATTCCTCAGGCAAGCGCTACAGGCTCTATTTCTTCTGAGCCCCATCAAGGGACTTATATAAACCTCCTTACGCTGCAAGTAGTTAGTATATCTTTTATAGTAAGCTGTTAGGAATAATGTTACAAAACAAAATCTAATTAATCACAGAAGTGAGTAAAAGTGAACAATTAAATGGAGATAAAAAGTATAATTCACATGAATGCCTTATTATTGTCAGATTATTACAATTTTCAAAATCTCATATGTGTCTTAATTCTCTTGTGAAAGTGGGAATGCAGTTCTTCTGTCACTGAAATAGTTTTGGAAGTGTTGTATACCAGTTCTTGTTTCTTTCCTTAAATCTATTTTATGTGTTCATGCTGAATCATTCATACACAGATGTCTGTAATAGAGCAGACTAGCACAGCACTGGATCATTAAATATTAGGCCAATGTTATACTGGACTGAAATGCTTGTCATTGCCTGAGAAGGGAGAATAGAAGGTTTTACTGTGCTTTGCAGGTGTATGTTCTATGATAAATGATATTCACATGATTTACATTAATTTATGAGTGACCGAGTGTGTCTAGTGGTGTCAGGATAACTAGAGGGAAATATTTTATGGTTTGCAATGAGCAGAGCTCTGTTTTCCTTCATGACTGAGGCCTGGATATGAGAAGAAAAATGACTCTGGTACCAGAACCCATTTGAGCAGATTCATTATACACGGCTTTACATATCTTTGAATTCTGGCTGAATTTGCAAAATGGAAAGAGCAGGATCATGGCTTGGGGTGCACTCAAATAAGCAAACCTTTTTGAAATATGCATCTATTCCTTGGGGGGTTTGAGCAGCAAGGGAACTAGAGCTGGCTAGTTTCACTCGAAGAGGCATGTCTCCAATGGTGCTCAAATGCATTTCTCTTCACTTTTCCTTGGGGCTTGGTGAAGGTTTTGAGATACAAAATTGCATTATTGCCTGATTGCCCCTCAAGGGGGTAATTCCAAGGAAGTTAGTACAAAGTGCAGTCTAAAGCAGGCATATTCTCCCAGGAAACAGCAAACCCCAGGCAGAATTTGCCCACAGGATTGGAAGCTGGTGCCATGTTAAATGGAAGAGGTCTGGGGATGGGGCAGGAACTGGAGAGGGATGTTCTCGTGAGCCAGTTAGTCCATAGTTTCATGAAACCTCATGGGGATCTAGGACACAGATCCTGGAGCAAAGCAGATCTTTGGAAGAGAATGAGCACAAATTTTTGTCGTTCTCTTTCTGCTTGCCCTAGCACTGCACAGACTTTAGCCCAAACCAGTCTGTGGCCAGATGCAGACTAGGTGCCAATGCCCTCTCAGTGACACCTTGTGAAACGCATTCGAGGAACTAATCTTATCAGAAGCTGCTTTTTGAAAGTCATGTAATAATTGAACCCTTTGTAAACTTCCCTACTGGTTTCTGTTTGCTGTTGCACTCAGGCACACCGGGCTGGATGCCCTGTGGGCAGTTTAATCTAGCATTAATTCTGCAGTTGAGCAAAGAGGAATTAAAGTAATGAGGCAAGGAGGCAAGCACTTAGGCTAAATCAAAAGTAGAACTTCTGTATATAGATTTTAAGAAGGGAAAAGCCATGGTCTTCAGGGTGGAAGTGGATGGAATGAAAGGACTCGGTGGCAAAACAAATATCGATGGGAAAGTCTGACTCCATCTGATAGCACTACTGTTAATCCCAGATATTCCAAAGTCTCGATGGCAGTTAAAAAAAATAAAAATCACACTTAAAGAAATAATAAATGTTGTTTTTCTTTTATTTTCTTTTCATGAGTACAATTTAATGAATAGTCCTGTCACTTCTTTTTGTCTTTTTTCCCCACAACAAATGAAGTGTAGAAGTACATTCTCTCTTTAAAGAAAAGATCAGTGTGTGCAGCAGGCAGGGCATTCTTGCCTTCTATGTTATGTTTCTGAATGTGCCATGGCCCTGCAGGGTGATTTGGATTAGTAGTTTTCCTGTACTTACATGCTTTGCAAAGCAGGTTGAGAGCTGTGGGTGTGAGGTACTAGAGACCAATCATATAATGTGATTATCCATATCCAGAAGGTTTCCTTCTGTGCCAAATTCCTGGTAGGTGTAGTTCCTGTTCTCTTATGTACACCAAGGAACCACAAGAAAAACTGGGTGGTTTTTACCCTCATTTCTCCTAATCCTTGGCGTCATTCCTCGGGCAGTCTGCATATCACTGGTATAATGCATTGTTTAATATTTACCTCTTCCATGTTTATATAATCATTATCTTGGCTTTCAGTAGAAGTTTATGTGAGTGCTCAACTTAGCTGGCAACATTTTTTTTTGTTTCATTTTTCTTCTAAAATAATTAATTTTGAAAATGAAGTCCATATTTTGTATTTCTTGGTCAATTCTTTTTATTTTGCCCTGGAATATACATGTTCCCTCCCAGTATATTTGTGTTTTACTTTCTGTAACCTGGAAAGAAATTTGGAACAGTATCCATTCCTCCAAGTATTTTCTTTTAAGTTTTTGCTCAGATTTGCTCTTTTCTTAGGTTGCCTTAAATGTAACAATAAGCACTTCTCATAAGAATTTCAAAGAATACCAGCTATGACTCAGTAATATGAACTTTATTTTCCATTCCTCAGCCTTTTCAAACAGTAGAGCTTAAATTTTTATGCTTGAACTTAATTTTTTTCTAGATTACAATGAATATATAAAATAGTTTTGAACCTGCTTCTTTAAATCTCTGATATTATTGGTATGGGGAGGGTTTTGCTTCCAAAAAGCTTTTGTCTCTCTCTAAATGAAATTGCTCATAGCAATTTTAAATATAAACTACAAACTAACAGAGTTTCTCCTTAGCAACTGCTATCTCTCCCAGTGTGTGAGCTGTATTCTGATATTTGAATATGCAAAATTACTAGGTCAGGCTGTCTTGAGGATATAAAAATTATTGGATGAAGTAAAATTTTGCCTGAAATTAAATTTGCAGAAAATCAAATATCTGTTGTTTAGTTCCAAGCAGATGTTGAAAAGGTTTTCCTGGATGCCGTCCTTCTTGATAGTATGTCTTTTGATCTGAAGCCAAATAAGAAATCTGGATGCTAGTCTGGATCTGGAAATTTTCTTTAAATAAGCATATTAGTTAAGTATGTAAATCTGCTTATCATCACTTAAGGAACATTGCCAGAGTAAGAAACATCTGGAGCTCAATATCAGCTAACTTATTAATTCACATTTTTAGTATGTTTCATCCAGAGTATTGTAGGATTCTGTTATCTCAATTGCTTAAGTCAGCTTTATCTAAAAGGCAATTAGTTGTAAGTTCTGTTGTTTACATTTAGACTCATATGAAATCCATGGAGTGTAGTTTTATAGGCCTACTCACTCAGCTTCCCAGAGCTGTTCAGAAATAGGCCAATACACATTGTGGTATGAGTAAATCAGAGCTAAAATAATCATGGCTTTGAAACACCAGTGCTTTCTTCCACAGGAGAGAGATTCTGGAAATAGTTGTTACTGGTTAGCATTATGAACTTCATGGTCTGGTTTCTTTATCTGAACTCATCACCACCTAATTCCAAGAAATGATTATTTGACCTGTTCTTGGTAAGAACATGAGTATGGATGTCAATAGTGCCATAAACCTTCCTCAGTGTTATGGCTACAATTCCCCTCAAGCTTAAAAAAGGTTCTCAACTTCTAAATTTATAGCAAACCATTTGTGTTTTTTAGCATTTTCAAAACTGATGGAGGCAGGATGTTTTACAGTGCATTTCTGCTGGCATAGATGATAGGTTGTGTTAACCCATGACAGGTACCTTGCAGTTATTGAATTGAGAATGCCTAATGGGTGACCCTTTATATGTGAAAAGCCTAGAAAATAAAGGAAATGTGTTGTTTAAGGAAATATTGTTTCTTGGTGGTGAGAAATTAGTATAAATCTCTACACAAAAACCCCTATGTTGAAACTATGAGTCAAAGCCTTAGAACTGCACAAGCAAGATGGAATTTGCAATTCTACATAATTATAGTTCACATTCTGTTTGGCTGTGCAGTTAAGGTGACTTGAAAAAAAAGTGCACGTAGTTCTGAAACTTAGGTAGCAAGACTTATTTTAAGGATATAAATATCCCTTTGTTTATTTTTCTTTTTTTTTCCCAGTGAAATTTGATGATAATTAAAGTAAAACTCTGCAGATCTGATGAAATTCAGAAAATGCACAAGCTCAAATTAATACCCAAACAGATCCAGCCCTTTCTAGGAACTTGGTAGCAGTGCAAGGTAGTTCAGGTTTGTGTACCTTAAAATTAAAAACTGCCTTAGCTGCATGTTCCTGCAAGAGGATATTTATGTTTTGCCTTTTACTCCACAAGAGTCAGGCCCAAACCAAAGCATCCTGTGAATTAATTTTTCTCAAGTCCTGTTCATTGCAGTCACAGTCCCTTAGCTGTGGATCAAAAGTGTTGGTCTTATGTCCTTGAGCAGATTAGGTAACAATTTATGATTGCATACTGCTTGATGTGGCAGCTGCTGATGAATTTAAATGCAGCCTTACAGACAGGCCATAATGATCAGTATTACTGTTTTTAATAATTTGATTAGATGTAATGTCTTTGGAGCAAGGATTGCTTTTCAGTTGTTTGTACTTGTCATTGTGGAAGGGAATACTGATTCAGAGTTTGATTTTCTTGGTCCATAATATGAAAGCTATATACCAATATTCACAGTAATTTGAAAATATAAGGCAGATGTGGCCTTTACTTTATAAAGAAAAATCATCTTTATAAAGTAAAGGCCACATCTGCCTTATATGCTCTTGTTCTTGCTGCTGCTCTGACTATAGAAAGTTACATTAGGGCAAAAAGAGTTCACCAGTTTTTGACATATGAAAGGAAAAACTGAAATAACTTACTGTGAATCCATGAAAGAATTTTAATATTACCTCAACAAACAAAGCTCACGTGTATGAACCTCTGTTACTGTTTAAATTATCATTATGTTTCAGTGTTTTAATAATTGGAAGTTGCTTCACAGTTTACCTATTGTGTGAGTTAAACTGTTCCACATATTTTTCCTGACTCAAACCAATTAGGAATATTGTGTATCACTATGTACTTATAAATACACTTAGAGTCTCCCTCTAGAGAGTGCATACATTAGAAGAGATGATTTTTTGGAGGGCAAGAAATTACTAGCACAATGTTGAAAAAGTTTCCTACACGAAACATAGAAAGTGTATTAATTTTTATTATATACAGTAATTATACATTGCATTACTCAGCTTGTCATGTACCTACTCGTTTTATGTCCTTATAGTAAGTTATGTTTCTATATAATAGACTATAATTTTCTGCTGGTCAAGATAAAATAAACATTGGGAGTATAATAATATATATAAACAAAATTTAATATTTTCTCATACAGGAATGTTTCCATTCACTCGTTTTTCTAAGGAATGAGAGAAGTGTTGGAGTGAGAGAAACCTATGTCATATTATTTTAAAATCTTTTTCGCATACATCTCAGCATTGGAAAGAGCAGTGGAGTCAAAGTAATCTTCATACTGACTTGCCTACATACAGGCGAAATATATTTAACAGGGAGAATAACAGCTATTTTGTGTTATGATTTTAATTAATGTTATTTCACCTGTGTACAGATGACACCCTGGGTTGGGTTCATAACATGCCAGTTACTGTGAATCCATTAACTTCAGGTGAGACACAGCAATATGCACAAGCTGGAACCTGCTCTGTGATTACAACCACGTGTAGGCTTACTTGTATCTGTGCTAGTTTGAGCTCTCCTCTTTCTTTTGTGTTCTCTTTCTTATAAAAGAAGAAGAATCTTACCCAAATTGTAAGGGAAAGCTCCTAAATAAAAGGTAAAGAAACATCTGAAAACAAAGAAATCTGTGATACAGTTAATAGTTTTTTATCTTGAGTGAAAAACAAGAACTGACTGGTGCTCTCTGCTTTTTTGTTCTTCTGGAAGAAGCATAATAGGAGAAGGTGAGTCATTAATCTGGTATAGGAAGAACGCAGCTTGGTGGTACGCTCTGTTTGTGAGGCAGACTCACTGAAAGTGTACTGTTAGGAAAATTCCTTTGCATTGGCAGTGAAAGGTCTAAGAATACTTTTCCAGCCCCTAAATGATCGATTGTGTGTGTGTGTAAATGATCACCACTGCAGCTTTTAGGCTGAAAAGTTTTGACATAGGTGTTCAAATGGCTTCCATGGAGCACTCAAAAGACAAATAATCTTTCTAATGTCATTGGGGGTTACAGATTATTTGCTGAATGAAAATGAAAACACTTTCACTCACAAAGAACACAGAATTTCATCACATTCATATACCTCAAATAAGCTGTTGAAAAGGAAGATACTTACTGGAATTCAGAAAGAATTTTCTTGAGTTCTTATGGTGATAATAGGCCCTCTTTCTCTGATGCATCACTCAGCAGGTGTCAGCACTGAAAATGTGGGCCTAAAATTTTCACATGGAGTTTTCTCTGTTATAGTATTATTTTTTAAGAACAATAAATAATGTTTTTTTGTTGAATCTAAGGAAGAAATTTTTTTGACTGTAAAATGTGATTCTGGAGAGGAACAGTGCATAGTAGCCAGTGGATCATACTTTTCAAACAAAAAACAGCATATAAAAAAGATCAAGGTTTATTATACCTCACATACTATCAAAGAAAAATGTAATGGCAGATGCAATGTTAGCAAATTCGTGCTGCACTGTTCAGTTTTCCACAGCAGATGAATGACTGTAATTGATGGACTGGTCAGACAGAGTAAAACAAAATAACATTTATCTTTGACAGATCAAGGATTCACCTGTTTTCTTTTTCAAGAAAAACATGAAAGCTGGAATGAAGTTTTATTGGCAGTGATGCACTCAGAAACAGGCAAATGAGTAGTGGAGTGACAGAAGGTAAGCTCAATGTTCATATTTAATATTTTGTTGCTAAAAGGCATGGAATTTTTCTGAGTAATTCATACTTCTAGGAGCAAGATTGAGCAGGACCCAGTGTTTAGCACCAAGTGACGAGGCCAAATGATTTTTCAAAACTTACTGTGTGGAACAAAATCATTTAACTGCTCAGTATATCTCCGAGTGTGCACCATGAACTCAGCAATATGGAAAATAACCAGGAGGTCCTCCTTCTACTGTCTTTTCTCCTTCTTGCTGGTTGGTAGTTTTCTTTATGGTATACCTAACGACTTCCTCTGGTTTTTTGAGAGGCATTCCTCAGCACAGTTAAAATATTCTGGAAAACCACAGGTTATCTTTGTACCTTGGAGGAAAAGAGCCCATTGACATTTGTAGACAAGATCTTTTGTCCACATGCCTCCCTCCCACGTGAAAATTACTGTGCCTGTATAACATACTCTGTGCATTTGAAAACAAGGCAATTCCTAACGTAAATCTGAGAGATCCCTGCCTTGGTTTGATTTCAAAGGTTGAGAAAAAAATCCTTGAGTTCTACTGTGCAGACTACTGCAACTCCTCGTTCATATCAGTGTGTCTCTTTTACAATACTAAATGGAAATACGGGCTGAAGAACAGAATCCGGTGATAGTTCCAATAGGTACTCAGTATATTTAAAGTAGGAAGAGGAAATAACTTAAAACTATGTGAAACCAGGAGAAGACAAAGTTAGCAGTTTTACAAATATAATTTTACCCAAAAGTTTCTGGTTCAAGCGAGGACTTGCAGAAAAAACCCCACTCTTTAAATAAATATTTATTATTCTTCCAAAAAACCCACTCTTTAAATAAATATCTATTATTCTTCCAAAAAAAGGTAGGGTGCTTCAAAAAATTGAGGGACAGGGTTTTGTTTGCTGCCATGTTATCTAAAGAGTGTGGCCTTTGCAATAAAAAATCCAGTATATAAAACAACCTTTCCAATGAAAGCTGAATAAACAGTAAGCTACTTGTGTTTAATTTGCAAACTATTAAATTTGTGATAATGCTGTTTAAACACTATGGTTCTCTGCTGTACTTATCTGATATAATTCTTTCTTTGCATATGACCATGTCCTTTCAATACACCTTGTCACATCTCTGATTAAATGGAGTTGAGAGTCATGACAAAACCGGGAACATCTGGGAAATGAGAGCAGAAAAGCTGAGTGTCAGATAGCAATCAATGGATCACTTACGGCAATTATGCTTAGGAAATGAAGGTAGTTCAGATGATGTAATTTGCACATGATCAGGCTGGTGAAGGGAGTCAACACTGCTTCCCTCAGGCTGTTACGGAGATGCCTGTGCAGATGTCTGTCCTAGAAATGCCACACGTTTGGGAGAAGCTGTCAACTCCCCGAGGAACCGCCCACTTCAGATGAGACAGAACAGGGCAAATGCCCCGTGGCAGTGCCATCCATTAGGACAATCTGTGTAAGCCACACTGTAGGAAATGAGCAGACTGGAACAGAATGAAACATGAATTGTAAAGCACAGAGAAGTTCTCCTTCCAGTCAGTTTAAGCTTCTTGGCTCAGTCCAGTCTCGACACTTCTCCAGTGACACATAACTTACTCTCTTTTGCCAGGTCTGTCCTTTCCCATTTGTCCAAGTTTACTTTTTTTGTCATTTCAACTTAGCCCATTTTCCTTCTCTACATTTTCTAGTGCAATTACTTGAGTGATTTTGCTGCCTTCCTTTTCACATTATGTCAACTAATCGCTTGCCTGTATTTCTCTTCCCTCGGTTGGGCACGTTTCTCCCGTGCAACAATTCAGCTTTATGCTTCCCCTCCTCTTAGCACTGCCCCCACTATTATTTATTAATGGATTGCACAACTCTTCACCGAGAACTTTGACTTATCTTAAAGACTTTCAATAATTAAGCCCCACAATAAGCCTATAAAGGATGCAATTATATTATCTATTTACCAGATGGCTAACCAGAAACAGACAGAAGTTAGCTAAATTGCCCTGGGTTAAAAGTTGAGGAAAGACAGCAGTGGGAATAGCATCCAGTGTTAGTTGAGTTTCTTTGCCAAAAGCTTGTAGTACTACAAAGTATGTATACCAGCTGTTGGGGAATCACTATGCTGGCCCAGAATTGTCCTGCTCTAGCTAAGAGCTTAAGATCTATTATTGAATAGGTTTTCAAACTCAGTCCTTGCCCTTTTCTTTCCTAAGGGGACAACAGAAACATCTGAACTTGTAAACTTAAAATGAAAGTCTGCTGATGTTTTCCCATCCCTTCTGTAGTAGTTCTGTGACTGAGTGAGGTCTAGGCATAACTGGATTTTTAAAATTATAATGTGTGTATTAACAGCAAAACACTTTCAAGAAGAGAAAGTCATTGTCTGTCTGTCTATCAATCTATCTGTCTATGACAGTGTGAGCCAGTCAGACAGCCTGCCCATAGCATCAAAAAGCCATGCTAGATTTGTTATCTGTGCGACCAACCATCTGGACTACATACTGAATTCTCTGTCACCATTAAACGGATGAATCACACTTTGTAAATAGTGACTTTAAGGATTTTTTTGCTAGAGCTACTTGTTTGGTGAAGCTGGCAAATTCTAACCACTACTTGTAAGTTTAGGTCTTCATGTCCATGTTCATCCTGTTATCATGTGTATGATCTTCTTTGATATGTAGAATATTGAATAGAATAAAACTTGTTGACTATTCCAGATGCAGGGCTTGCAGTGTATTTATGGAAGCATTGACATGATTATTTTAATGAAATATTTTAGGATCATTTTAAGTCTTTGGCTGGGGACAGTGTTACAGTGCAGACTTTTGTCCTTTCATGATCAATTAATACACTGATCGTGCAATCTCATTTTAGACTAGACATGCTTAATTTTCATGCTGGAAATTAATCTCTGAAGGATAATTCTTATGATGGACAAAAGTGCTGATACTCTGCTGCAAGAACTGCGGCCAAAGCATGATCACTTCTATAGGGTTGGTCCCATTGCCTGTGGTGGGAGAGCTGGTGTGCAAAACATTGTCATTAATTTGTAAACATGAAAAAATGCTTTTTGGTCATTTTACCTTGAACTACCTATGGGATCCTGGAAGCTTTCAGAATGAATGGTGAGGGCAGCAGTCTCCAAGAGCATGGTATTCTCAGTAACTTTCCAGATCTTTGAGAATGTGTGTATTCCAGTGCCCAAGTTGATGCCTTGCAGTAGGACTAGCTGCAGTATCTTGCATAAACGCGGTGGAGCTGCAGAAGATCTTTAAGGGCCATTTGAGATTTTGTCATTAGGAAGATTAAATGCTGAGATCTAGATTGCCTTTCTATTTTGTGGAGGAAAAAAAGCCCATCCATATGAAATTGTGCTCATTACTGAGGAAGATAAATTCTTGTCTGTCAAGCGAATGGCCAGCCTTTAGAAGTGCTTAGACTTGCACATCAATTACTAGGGAAAAACAACACCTGTGTACACTAATTATTTATTTAATGGAAGGTTTTCAGATATAGGGTCAAATTCTCTACTTGCATCAATTGTATGCCACAGAAATGTCATTGTTTTCACTGGAAAAAACTACCGATTTACACTGCTAGGTGATAAAGTAAATCAGGTGAATGGTATGTTATGGTGCACAACAGGAGTGTCATCACAATAAATGGCATCTTTAACTTTTAAACATATGCTTTATATGTTCTTACATGATCAATGTCCCTTTAAGTACTGTATGAGTTATTTTGAGCAGTTTTGTTTAGCCCTTGTCTCATGTTTGTTGACTTTTTACTCTCCTTGCTATGTCAAAAACATTTTGATGCTATAAATAAGTGCATGGATTAAATACATTCTTTGTGACAAGCAATGTGCAGTGTATTCACTTCTTTCTTCTAGAATATAGATTATCTTTTTCATTATTTTGAATCTGCACTCTTCCAGTATTCTGAAGATCAGTAGAAGTACACTTAGACTCAGTTATAGAAAATTGATGTGGTGTTTACATATATATATTTTTTCTGCTTGTGACAGATATATACTTGCACCTGAAAATATCCACACTCATATAAACTACAGTTTTAAGGAAGTTGCAGAATCCATGGTGTTGTATTCATTTACTAGAGGAGTTGTGTACAACGCTGTGGTAAAAGAGCTTGTGTTGTGAGATTACATATGATTCATAGGTTAAATCAATTAGGATTAAAGTATTCCCTCTGGCTAAAGAAGTGGGTGTACAAAGAATCCAGCTGGAGAGGTCATCATGCATCGGTTGTAGCTCCCTGTGTCCACGCACTTGAGGAGTTGTGTCCTAATTCCCACCTCTATCAAGCATTCTGCAACGTGTCTGATGTCCTGGCAGGTATGTTTATAATTATATGGGTATGACCAAATCCTTTACAGGTATAAGTTGGCTTGAGTGAAACTGCGGGTTTGCATTAAAGGAAAATTTCACCAATGGTGTGCATTGTATTGTACCCACTGCACAAGGAGTCTGATGCTTTTTGAAAATCTGACCTCCCTGTGGGACAAATACAGTAGGAATTCACTTAAATAAACCCAAGAAACACACAGGAGGAAACATAAAGGGCTGTTAGATACACAGTTTCAGTGCAGACAGAAGACATTGTTGTGTATTTTCAAGTTGTATGTTTTCACCAAATACCACATTAAGCCAGTGATCTGCAGGCAGGAGAAAGGCAGAAAGAGTCTTTCCTTGTGTAACTGTCCTAGGGCTCACAAAGTCCAGTGACTGTGAAGTCTATCTCATCTCAGGCAATTCTATTTTATATTTGTCTTCATTATTGAACACGCTTCATATTCTCTTCCTCGGCTCACTGCAGTTTCATTGCTTCATTTTATGTATCAGGAAGCCGGACAAAGCTCAACTGGCAGCAGAATTTAGACTTTTATTAAGTCAGATAGAAATCATCTCACTCAGTAATCTGGAAAGATGGTGAGAAGTCGCGGGTTTGGCAGGATGGTCTTTCCTAATCACTGCGGATTTCTGATCTACATTTCCCTGCAGTTTAGCATATTGTTGTGAACTTGCAATGTGAGTGTCAAACTCCCCTCTAGTGGTCTCTCTGTACACAGAGAATAAACATTGATTTAGCTTGATGACAAGTATTTAACTCTGGACTGAAAAAGATGACAATTCATATGAGATTCTGATAGTTGTACATAGTGAAATTTATTTATTTGTCTTTCTTCCTCTTTTAATGATTTAGTTACTTCACATGTTGAAATGCTGTAATTAAAACATGACTCATTGTCAAAGCAAACAAACAAACAAAAACAAACAAAAAGAATTATGGCATTATACTCTGGAAAATGCGAATGTGCCACCTATTGGTGATGGCTCTGCACTTCTTGATCACTCTCCAACAGGTCAGAGGCAATGTCACCACGAACAATGTCATTTGCCCCATAGCACACAACAGAGCTACACGCAGCTCTGTGCCCAGTTGTATTAATGCAGTACTGGTGCTGCAATAATATAAAAGCAAGAATTGAGCAGTAAGTGTGAAATAAAGAACTGAGTGTTAAAAATGTGCAAAGAATAGAGTGACTCATTAAGTGTCATTATGATTAAAGAGTTCCATTTCTTGCTAACAGAGTTCTCAGCAGCAGATTGTGAAACCAGAAATACACTCTGCAAGGCAGAAGTTTTTTGCTATGTGTGAAGAGGAAAGATATGGTGAACTTGTATGTTTCTCAGCCATCTGAGCTGTAAATTTGCACCTCTACAATCCTCTCAGAGAATCTGTTAATAACTTTTTGGAAGCTATTCTTCTTGAATCCTATAAAGCAGTAAGATGGGACCCTGCCTGCACAGGGTCCGTGCATGGAAATGAAAAAGCCTTGGGAGATCTGACACTGCAAACTCTGTAGTGAAAGTTTTGTTTCCCAGTTTTCAAAAGGAGCCTTCATTCATCCTTTATGCATATTCAGAATTGTATTTCTGTTGATTAAATGTTTTACACAAGTACCTCTGCTCTTCTGTAAGTGTCAGTAATTAATCCTGCATATGCAGAATGGAAGCCGTATTCTAAATCTATAATCCTTCTAATTTGATTTTTCTTATGGTTTCTATAGCAGTTACCAATTTTCCTGTTTTCCAGGATAGTGTTCAGTCATTGCTTATGGTACAGTACCACCTCTACTTCATTTCATTTAGCAGGAAAAAAAAAAAAAAAAATCCATATTATCCTCAGCCTAAAAAAAGGAAAAGTGCTATTTGGTAAAAAATTTTGTAATGCATTTTTGCTCATAATTTTGCTGCTTCCCCCTGGCATAGTTTTGGTGCTGGTTTGGTGGGGGTTTTTGTGGTTTTATGTTTTTCCTTTCCTTTTTTTTTTGGTGAGTGGCTCAGCTTGTTGAAAGGACAGAGTCAACCCTGACTGGCTGCAATAAGCTAAGCACTGGTGTGTGACATTAAATGTACACACTAGAATGTAAGATGTCATCAAAAACAAAACCCGTTCTGGAGAGATAAGGTAATAATGATAGCTAGCATACAGCAAGCACAATCAAAGTACACCACAGTGCAATATTCGACTAATCATCTAAAAATATTGGTTTTCCTTAAACGTGAGATTTGTGAGAATCACAAAACAACCCAGCAGCCTAGATGAATTTTGAATGGAGAATCAAAAAAGCACATTTGAAAATATGGGGTATGTTGTTATACCCATAAAGATTGTAAAGCAATAGCTGTGTCAGGTCCTCTTAGAAATAATATGCTTTCATCTTATGTCTTAATGTGAGACCGTCTTTCCGAGCAGATGTTCTGGGAGTGCTCCCTCCCTTACGCAATGACAGAAGCATAGCAGTGCTCCTAGAGAGGTTTACCTTTCAGAGCTGACAAGTGTTAAAAGAAAAGGGGGGGTGCGAACAGGTTTATAATCTACATCACAGATATGTGGGAAAGGGTTTTAAAATACACTGTGTAAGGGAGAGGAGAAAAATCAGACACATTAAATAAAATCTATATAAATAGTAACAGTGAAGTCATACAATGATCTTTAGCAAAATAAGCCCCACTAAAACAGGCCACGAGCAGTGAGAGCTGCTATTTCTTATGGGATGCAGTGATAAAGAAATTACATACTTATTTGAGAGGAACATAAATAAAGATTAATAGGTTAATGAGTTATTTTCCTTTCATTACTATACTATTGTACTTTATTATAATTGCTTTGCACTCATTTAATTAAATTTGAACTAGGGCCAACACAAGATAATTTGTTTTCCCTGTACTAAACAATGAGTATGCAGATTGGAAGTACTGAAGCAGTAATCAGCCCTCTGTTTGCAACACTTTTCTACTCTGAGTAGACATTATAATTGATAATTTGATTGTTGCAGCACTCCGTGCAATATATTTTAAAGCAACATTAACATAATGGAAATTATGTTGTGTGCCTAATCCGAGCTTTTCACTGTGTAAGGATACGAATCCCATTCTGTAATGAATTCGGGCACTACCCACCAAACATGCATACAACCTTTACATGCCTCATTTTGGAATAGAGCTATCTCCTCCTAGTCTCCATTCAATGTTTTCCCTATCAAGATATATCACTTAAGTTGTACACAAAAAGAGCTAAAATTGCTAAGCTAAGCATTTCAGTGAAGCCTGATTTGTTCTGACGTAGATCTGTCATTAAAACTAAGCAGGTTTTGTATTGTCCCTAATTTTTGCATTATTTCTAAGGAAAGGTGTTTATCCAGTCTATTAGAATTTATCTTTCCATTGTGCCTTTCCAGCTTCTGAGAACTATAATAGCAAAACCATGATGTGACTCAGATGTTGAGGTAGGACTTTTCAATGCCTGTAATATAAACAAAAGCTACCTCAGGGTCTCTTTTCTACATTTTTATATATATTGGATTTAGGAAAAAAAGCTTTTTTTTTTTTTTTAATATTCTACGAGAATGAGAAGAAAGGCTGAGGTTCTGTTTGATCTTTGCCTTGTCCTAATCACATGCCCGCCAATGCAGTTTTAATACATTGCTTCCTGTTGCCCCCAGTCCCTGCTGAGGAGTTGGTCTCTGCGTCCTGACCCAGCGAAGTCCTGAGGGTGGTGGGACAGTCCTGAGCAGTTGTGTGCCACCTCAGCAGTCACCAAGGTTACCTTGCCTTTTGAGTTTGGGCCATGAAAAAGAAGTGGAAAAACAAAGTGAAGTGTGATGGCTTATAGAACTCTGCCAACTTTAACTTTATTTGTTTTCTGACAAAATAAGAGTGGCTTTGCTTGCGTAAATATTTGAGTCACCTCATTTAATATTTGCCTATTTACTTTACGGCCTGAAGTGTCCCTGTACTAGAAAGGTGAGTTGTGGGTTTGCAAAATAAGTTCAACTTGTTTGAGAAAAGTGTTGTAGAGGAGGATATTTCACTTACTGTCTTTTAGAACTGAGCTTGCAAAGTCTCCTATGATCTTTCTTATGCAAGGAATCCTACTGAAGAATAATTATGATTAGTATTTTAGAGAAGTGCTGAGCTTAAATGTGCCTCTTGGTCTTGTTGGAGAGCAGTGCTAGTGAGTGTGGAGGGGTCCAGGTTGCCGGCACAGGGTTCTTTTGTTCTGCACTATCTTTCCAAAGGAAGGTTTTGAAGGAGACAGGCACCCTGACTGACAGGCTTGACTTCCTTTTTTTTTTGTTCTAGTGTGTAACTCCTTTTTTTTTTCTTTCTGACAATTACTTGGCATTATTATAAAGCCCAATATGTTAAGAGAGATGCCACTATAGAATACTCCTGGAACTGAGAGAAAATTAGAAGCAGTACAGGAGAAATGAACAGTGTTACATGCATTTAAAAAGGTGCCAGAGGTGCTCCCTGCATCATCACCCACCTCTGAAACCACTGATCCTCTGAGAAGTTCTGTCTGTCCATCACTATGGTCTGAGACTGCATGCTCCACTTTGATTGTTTTGGGATTTCTGCAGTTTTCCAGCCACACAAGAGGAACTTGGGGAATCCTGCCCCAGATAGTTTCTCTCTTACATACTGAGTTTTCACTAATTTTGGTCCCCAAGATCGATTTAAAGTCCAGAAGCAATGAGGTGGACTTTGTGTCAGTAAGGGGAGGTGGAGCTGGCTGCCTGTGGTGAGGCATGGTGTGTTGGGAAGCAGCTGGGACGCTGGGCTCCCTGCTGCAAATCAGGCTGTAGGGGAGCTCCTCTCATCTTCATTCAAAGTCTGCAGGAGGTTTCTTTCCTGCACGTAGTAGCACAAAGACCAGGAGCCTTTTGTAACTTGTCTATGGTGAGGCCTAACCAAAGTCTCCTGAGTCTTAATAAAGGTTGCAGTCATCCTCAGTGTGGTTCAGTTTTGCAATAAAGGTTGGTGCATTTCAATAACTTTTAAGTTTTCCAGAGACAGGCTTTGCCTGAGCAAGGAGACATGGGATCCATGAAAGACAGGGCATCATTTAGTGTTAATATCAAGGAGTGGTGGGATTTTTCCACACCACCTTAGAATCTGTTACGGTGGATTATGCCTTCAGAAAAACTAATTTATAATGTCTCAAGTAGAAAGTGGATCATAAGTGCTCTCTCTTTTTATACAAAGCCACTGCTGTCAGCCCATAAGGCAAATCCAGGGAGGTTTCTGTTTTCCATTTACCGTACTTTTCAATTGATTGGTCAGTGGTGTGTATCCTTTTTCAGTTTCTTTATTCCCTCTCTTTCAGACTTGGAATATCATTGCCTGAAATCCTGAGGGTAACATTATAGATTTCTTTTTATTTCACACAGAGACCTTTAAACACACAACATACCTGAATTGCCCCTCCATCTAGCTTTAACTCAGTCTGGGTGTGTAACTCAAATCGCAGACTGAATGCTATAATATTGCTTCTTTGCACAATTTAAAAGGTTGGGCTAAAAAGGGAACAATCCTTTTCATAAGTGTGCATAATAAATATAGCATGACTAGAGATGTAAGAATAGGAGAATATCTTGATATGAGGTGTTACAACCAAGCTAGGTTTATAGCGAAATCAAAAAGTGCACGAAGAAAGAAAAGCTGTGAAAAGCATGAGGGGATCATGGAAAGGTATGGATGGAAAATAAAATAGGAGATTTTCAAAGCTAAAGTTTTGTAGCTAGAGAATTATACCTTCCATCCACTGTGGATATTTATTTGGGATAAATAAAATAGCAGCTGAGACTGTTGAAATGCATATATCAATCATCTGTAAGATAAAGCTGGTGGGGGAGATTGAAAGATTACAGAACAAAAGGTAAAGGGTAAGTAAAAGGAAGAAAATAAAAGAAGTTTGTGCAAAAGCTAAGATAAATAAGAGATTTTCTGAATACACAAGAAATGAGGTCACTGGAGAACGCAGTAGAGTTTGAGACATTGCAAAGCTAACTTACCTTTGGTTGAGAGAAATATATTTTTCAGATGTTAAATGCTTTGAATCAGTTTTCTTGATGAAGGTAAGGATAATACAAAGAAGAGACACAGAAAAAGAATAAGGAGTTAATCTAGACTCTGAATACTGACAAAAATTAGGGCTTTAAAAATCAACCCACATTTCTGTGAGAAATTGAAACACTCAGGAGGAAACATGAAGATGCTGACCATGTCATGGGAAATAGTGCCTGGCTGGAAATGGCTGTTGACTTGATGTATAGTCCTAGACTGTTAGTTCTTGGCAGATTTTAAGTCATGATGTGTGGTTTGGATAGTCTGTGGTTACAAGAGAATAGTTTTGCACACAGCAGTTTCCCTTTTCCTTGAGTACTATGGGCTTTTTTTTGACTTTGCTGTAGAGAGAAGGGCACCAAAATGAGACCAAGGTGAGGCTGATGTGGAGGAGCAGTGGTGAGAGGCCACATCCTCATTCTGTTTGAGTCAGGGTGTTTAATGGCAAATTTAACATGTAGAGAAGTTGAAGGGGAGAAGGCATTTGCCAACGCAAGGACTCGCAGTGCTTTGCTAGTGCTTGTGTCCATCATATCATGCCTTCTATTGTAAATACAGCAGGAAAAATTAGACATGGAATTTCTGTACAGGGTTCTTTGGATTGTATATATTCATGAGTAATGTGATTCCTATTAATCATCATTCCATATAGTTTTGGATTCTAGGAATATGCAAATCCTCCCTAGAAGAAGAAAAAGATATGCAACAATATTTCTTTGATGGAAGTAGGGGTAATTTTCAGAAGCTGACTTAAAAATTTGAAAAAACACAATGAACTGTACTTAGGAGAATAGAAAAGACCACGAGCTTGCAATCAGGCAAAGAATGTATAACATTCTTTCAAAGACAGCCCAAACTAATGGACAGCAATAAGACTGAAGAGTTCTGAGCAGGGAAAAAAAAAAAAAAAAAAAAAAAGAAAGAAAAACAAAAAGAAAAAGA